>RXPK01000219.1:575936-634299 GCA_004143645.1 Protaetia brevitarsis
ACAACCATTTTGTTGGAAAATTATGATTGCAGATTACAACATTTTTTATCAATATTAAAACAAAATTAAGGTTAAAATAACTGAAAAATATGTTGACAATATTTTTAGTTCAACAGTTGTTGTTTGTTACGGCATCGCCAACAATAATTTTTTGATCGAACTGCAAAATATTTGTTATTTTAGCTACGTAGAAATGGTTGGAAAAACACTCGCTGTAGTATTTTTTTGAAGCACATTTTAATTCTTTTAAAAATTTCTTTCTATTGATATAACTATATTAATGTTTCTGTTCTGTTTGTTGTAGTTAACCAAAATTTAGTCAATTGCGCAGAATATCGTTAATGAAGGCAACCATATCGTTTTTATTAATAACAAAGCCAATAGGTTCACGTGATAACAGTTTCTTCCATTAAGTAGCAAATACGTTAAATATAGGTAGGTATTATTTTCAGGAATCGCAGCGAAGATGGCGTCCTTCATTCACACCCGTAATGAACACATGGCTGAAAAACACAACAGTCAGATTATAAATAATTAATCTAGCATTACCGTCAACTTTCAATAGGAGTTGCGACAATTAAGCAGCGTATTGGTGGTGTGCAGATTGGTAGTGATGTGCAATTAAAACTGCTATTTTTTGAGGGTTTTGAAGTATATATCCCGCCTTAAATAAATATTTTACACTTTATGTTATGAATGAGACGATAAATGTACAATACACTTGAACATTTTCCCTTCTAAAGCGAATCAAAAAATGGCCGATAGCTTGCAGTAGCAATAAAATATTGTTAACTAAAAAGCAATTCTGTTTTGGCTCAACATAATTTTCGTGTTTAACACAGCAAAAATTGTTATTTTCACATAACAGATAACATTTATTCAATCTGACTTAAAATTTCTGTTCTTTTTATTTTAATGAATTCTTTTGGTTAATTTAACATGAAATAGTTGTTTATTTTACCCGAACACTTATTTATAACAAACTCCTAAACAATATTGAATGTTTAAAAGAATATTATCTTGATTGTTAAAACAATGCTAAAAATATTGTCAAATCTACATAATTATTTTAACTTTCGCATTTTGTTCCTTTAACTATGATTTTTGTTTGACTATATTTAACCAAAATCTTTTTGTTGGATCGCTATTTTTTTGTTAATTTAACACATCTTCTTCTCTCAGTGTAACACAGCGTGTTTGATAGTTTGGTAATATAAAATTGTTCCATCGCCTACTTTTTATGAATAAATATCTTATTTATTCATACCAGATGAATCTGTGTGACAGATACACTGTTTGTGGTTTTATATTTCTGGGCATTTTCTGGGTTTTTTACGGAAAATAGAATTGAAATGGTTCTGGTTATCTTCAGGTAGTAAACAGCTATTAAGAAAGAGGACGTGGTTGAAGACGAACATTGTATAAAAGAAGCGTAGGATAAATTAAACATGTGTCATATCAAAGGCTATACTTTCGGCTAAAATCAACTAAATTTGAACGTGATTCAAGGTCAGAGGAAGAGCACTTTTATGGTGATTTGGTCTTTTTGGGAAATATGAAATGTATTTTGTTATGATCCCAATAAAAATTATATTATTATTGTTCGTAGACAATTTCTAAAAATGTTGAATTATCTCGGAAAGTATAAGTTTTAGATATACCCTACTCCTAACAGAAATGAAAGATCATAAAAAAGAGCATGTGATGAAATACAAAAATGTAGCGTGTTCAGTTTAAAATAACAAAATAATAGCCGTTTAAATATCGCACTAAATTGATAACTTCTGGGGAAACACATGTATAATTTTATCAAATAACATATGACTTCATAAGAAAGATCTACGCTTCCCTAAGTTGCTTTATAAGTTATAACTTTATAGCTGAATTTTAGACTTTAATTAAATTACTAACTAAAATTAAATGAACACGTGCATTTTGAAAATTTTATATAAATAACTTGGCGACATTCGAACTTTGTAGCATTCATTACAACAAATCAACATGCCTAAAAAAATAAGTATAGTTTCATTTGAAAAAATTAAGTTGAGTACGGTTCTGGCAAGCTGATACACCCTGCGAACGTAAAGATATTTTTAGAACGGCACTTCTTTCCGTCATGTATGATGCCACATTGAAAAATCTTTTATGAGAGATGTTAAGGTCAATATCGACTGATATCGGACTATTGACTTACTCTGTATATCAAATATAGACTAGAATGCATTATGGAGCTCTGAAAAATAGCTTTACGTATGATGTTTGCAAAGGTTTGACATTTCTGCCATCTTTTCTCGACGATAGTAAGATATGATTTAAAAGATCCAGTATATTGTCGCCCATTCCCAGAATATATTTTTTTCTTTAAACAATAGGTTGTGATTAATAGCGTGAACAGCTTTTAAAATGTCGTATTGTCTTTTGACCTTTGTCCACTACATTTAGAATGCTATCCAAAAATGTATGTATGCCCCCAATTCTGTCGATCTACCCGAAACAAGACCAAATTAAGAGAAAAATATTATATATTATACTTAAATGAGTATAACGCAATTTTTTGTAGACGACTTTGATAAAGATGATTTTGATAATTGCAACACTTTTTGGGTGACGAAAGATAGACCACTATAAGGACACTACATACATTTTTCGATAGGAATCTGTGCAAGCACCTATAGTAAAAAAAGTTTTATAGAAATGGTATTAACTACTAGCGGATTGAGTAAATGTCAACCACTTGGTGATATCTATAATGCAAGTATTAAATATACATAAGCATACACGCACCTGATGCTATAACATAGTAGCGACATAATTTGTATCACCTGCACACTTTTAACAACACACTTTTAATAATTAACTCAAGTACAACGTTCCAATTAATTTAATTAGAATTTAATCGTTAGCAATAAAACGAGAACCTGCTAGATACCTGATTTGTTTAATTATCCTCATTTGCTTCTGCTACCTTATTACTGGGGCAACCATTCCTGGCGAAAAAAAAGCAATCCATCGTAGTCGAACAATTAATTAACGCATTGCTCAAACGTCAATTAACATTTTTACCATTTATTGGAGCGTTGATTTTCGATTCACGGTCGACTTTTTTTTTTGGGACGCAGTTTTTCGCGGGAATATGCCGAAAGAGTAGGTACGTAAAAAACTGACGTTCGACTGAAGTTGGGATGGCGTCGTGTTTCGAGGAATAGATAACAATTAAATTTCATTCATTCGATTCCATTCACTAGTTGTCCGTAATAGGTCTGGATTCCGTGATCGAACGGAGAATCTATCGGGGAATGTTGGGTATCAATCGACAAAAGAAATTATCTGTTTATCTGCAGTTTATTGCGATGTAGGTTTGTGGACAGGAAATGTACTTGAAGCAAATTTACAATGCAACATAAATAGAGATTCTATCAGATTTTAAGTAGGTGATTAAACAAGTGACAGGTTACGAGGGCTGTGTCGGCAAGTCGGCGAAAACTGTTTAGTTAAACCGAAAATGACAAAAATTTACTGACTGTAACTTGAATATTTGCCATCTGAAGGTGTTTAGAAAAACAACATGGTGGATATATACCGGGTTATTTTTTTTCATTACGGATACATTTTTCCTATGTGTAGCTCTAAAAAAAAATGTCAATGCATTGGTGACTGGCGAGTAGACAACCAGTTATACTAGTCAATTGACGTTTGACATTCCAAAATTAATTATTTCTTATTAAATTTCATTAAGTGTTAATTAAGACATACAAAACAATATAAGTAGGGTAAACCTTTATTTCATAGCAAGTTTTCAAAATGACTACGTTATTTATACTTTTGTTTGGTTTTGAAAAGAACACAGATCATTTCTAATGAACTCTGCCTGGATTCTATCACTTGCACTGCAAGTACGATCTTTCAGTTCGTTCAAGTTATGTGTTTTTATGACATTTCTTGGTGTTATGTTAAAATATTCCAAATTCTTTTTGGGGGGATAGGTTGTGCATGTCTAGGAACTCCAAAATTTATTTTGACATACGTCACGTAACCACTAGTATGGCGGTAAATTTAAAAAATATATCATGAATTTCCAGAAAGTGAGGTTAGATGACATGATATCCAAAAAAGCTATTTGAAAAACTTGCTTAGAATTCAATTCTGGACCTACGTGCAAATTTTTGTGAAGATATTTAAAAAAAAAGTAAAAATTACAACTTTTCGAAATATTGTTATTGAATTACATATTTCCATTTTTTTCCTTTTTAGCAGCTCAACAGCAGTAATATTTCTAAATCTGGTTGATACTCCAATCATTTTTTTAATTTTCACATAATTAACAAAGCGAAAACTAAAAATTATGCTTTCGGTATGACAATTCTTTTTGCAAGGGACTGTATCTAGTAGTAATAAATGAAATTTCGCAAATATTTTCATTCTAAACCACTTAGCAAACATTATTTTTATTCAAAATTATAATATATTTTTTTTTGGTTTCTGCATTAAAGTGAAAACCGTTAGTCCAAAACTGGTAACACTACGTGCGCCAACCGAAGGTATTAAAGCAGATTTTGAAATTAGAGAACAACGAACAGTAGGTAAAATAAAAATAGTAATAATTACTCATTTACCAGAAAATTAAAATAGTTTACTACATTAATTATGTTGTTTCTTATTTTCCAAATCCTGCTTTTATTGAGATTCATAGACATTAAACTATTTTATTTTACTTCTATTTATTATTCCTTGTTCTCTAATTTCAAAACCTACTTTAATATCTTCGATGCGCGCATGTAGTGTTATGAGTGATTAGTTTTAGACTAGCGGTTTCCACTTTAATGCAGGAAACAAAAAAGTTTTATAATTTTCAATAAAAGTAATGTTTCTTAAGTGGTTTAAAATAAAAACAGTTCGTAAAATTTTATTTATTACTTCTAGATACACTCCCTCACAACAACAACTGTCATCCCAAAACCGTACTTTTCAGTTTTCGCTGTGTTAATTATGCAAAAATTGACAAAATTGTTTGAGTATCAACCAGATTTAGAAACATTACTGCTGTTGAGCTGCTAAAAACGAAAAAAAAAATGAAATATGTAATTCAATTAATCAACATTTGGAAAAATTGTGATTTTAAATTTTTGAAAGTCTCTTTACAAAAATTTGCATACAGCCTCAAAATTTAATTCTAAACAACTTTTTCAAATAACTTTCTTGAATATCCTGTCATCTAACCTCACTTTTTTGAGATTTACACCACGTTTTTTAAATTTACTGCCATACTAGTGGTCACGTGACGTTTGTCAAAATACATTTTGGAGTTCCTAGATATGCACAACCTATCCCCAAAAAAAAAATCTTAGTATATTTTAATTATAAAAAAATTCCCATATGTTGCAATATTTATGCCGGTCACTGTATATATAAACTAAATAGACAGTATATCATTGTGATTTATAATAAAGGATTGCCCGGTTAATATTTTTCTTAATAACAAATATAAATTGTAATTTATTAATCCGTCTTCTCTTTGCAGATACGTACCGTTCTATGTTTGATAATATTCAAAGTTACAATCCCGCTTTCATTAGACGGCTAAGTGCTTATACGTATGCCTCGATTTCACCACTGCAGGTCATACGCATTAGTAATCTCCCCTCTTTTTAACCAATGAGCATTTATTTATATTTTGTTACCTGTAGTAGGTAAGTTGCCGTGATGGCAGTACTTGTCGTGCTTTCTAGATCAATAACTTGGATATTGTTAGACTTTTACTTTATTCAATATTTCCAATTTTAACCATTTAATGTATTGAATACTTTTATATTAATAAAGACAGCGTAAATATCAATAACATCCACAATTTGTTGTGAATGTAATATATCAAAAACATTTAAAGGGATTCTTACTCAAGGTGAGTGCACTTATTTGCAATATTTAAATCAAATATCAACTACTATCCAGTTTATTTTGGATTCTTAAATTCCAATTTAAAAATCCAAACAACTTTTAAATCTCCTGCTATATCATATAATGAATTTCTCTAACCATGCCTACCAACTTATGCATATTAAAATTTCAATTTAAACTGTCATTTCCAAGCGTAACCAATAACCCCAAAGTTTACGAAATGCTAAATACTTATTTACAGAGAAATTTAAACATGAACTATACAAAATACCTCCAAAATCAGCTTGTATACACGCCAAAGTATTTCAGAATGGAGTTTCCTCGCAATTTGCGGACTGCTGGGAAATCTATCGGAAACACAATTGAAATACTGATTTAGATGTTCTGCAATTTTACGATTATCCTTAGTTAATTCATTATCTATATCCATCATTAAATTATTTTGTTTCTCTCTGTGCTTGTTTACATGATTATTAATTATTTGCCAAGCCACTTTAGATTTATTGGAGGCATTATGTAATAAATTTTTATTGAAGATTAACTTCAAGATTTGACTTCACGAAAAATGAAACAATCTTTTAAGAATTTTTTATTATTTTTTTTTTACAACGACCACGTTTCCATGGTTTCCAACTTATTTATTTAATACGAGCTACACTGAGTCTCTACCCCTTAAAGTAGTATGCATACCAAGGAAACAACATTAAAATCATACAGTTACCATACAATGAACGCATATTCTTACCACGGCTAGGATGTAAATTGATTAACACCCAATATATACTGGATTTACGAACAGGTGTGTAAATAAAATAATAATTACATCTACTATTAATGAAATTCATCATATGTTCCACAAGAATATACATATATGAACTGGAATTTGAAAAAAAGGCAAAAAGTGGGTAATCACTTAGCTAATAAAAACAATTGCACGTTTTATCTATACCTAAGGAAATATATATATTGTCATACATTCCTTGAGGAATAGTGTCCACCTCAGTGATGAGGTTCTAAAAATCCATTTTTCAGGCGGATAAATTCTATTTGCTCTTGTTCCTTACCTAAGAAAATAGAAAAACTATAAAGAAACGATGTTTGAAATGCGCTCTTTGAGAAAGTTAGTTGTAGCATCTGCAAAATAACATCTGTGAAAGAGGCTTGCCAAAGAAGGTCCAGGAGCATTCTGTTGCTGCTCTAGGAGTAGGTCCTCCTTGCTGCTGTTATTCCTAAAAACGCAAACCTCTGGATCTTATTAAGTTTCAGTTATAGCAGTTAGATGCTGCACCTGCGCCGTCTACTCATATCGCAGATGCATACGTGTCTGACCACCGTGATATATGTCCAGTCTATCATATTAAGTCTTAATCTTCATGGACAGCTAAATTTGCATAATATGCATTCCTAGTTTAGAGAAAATCATCATTTGGGATGAGACAGGTCGATCAAGAACATACATGGAATAGAAATGTTTGGTGTGGTATTTAGAGTATTGGTTAGGTAGAATTCGTATAACGTTATTGGACCATTTGCTTTGAAGCAAATTTAAACAGCGAACTATACTTTAGGTAGCGAATTAACAATACTTTTAAAAGATGCTTTGTTAAGAATTCAAAGAACACTCTTGTTTCAGCATGACGGCTATACACGCATTTTATTTATAAATCGTCCGTGATTATTTTCAAATACGTTTCCGTATTTATGGGGTGGTCGTAGCAGATGCTTTTTAACCAACTCTAATAATGGACTCTATGATCAAAATATGTATTCGAGAGGAATTGATAAAACGCTTGGTTAAATAATATTTAGCCAAGGTAGATTGGACAAATTTTGGCAGTAGGCTTCTGGTATCGCTTATCCTCTTATGCTTTTATCGGGCGACAAAAAAACGTTTTCGAATAATGATATCTGGTTTGCTGCTGATGTCAGTATTGGAGATGTGGCTCTGCTGTAAGGGTATTGTAAGTTTCAATAGGCAAGTTAGCGACAATGTAATCAATTACGCTTACACTAGTGGAAGTCAACTCAAAAGCATCGAAGAAACCTCCAACAATCTATTCTCAGTAGAGTCACTAGATGAGTTAATATTGAAGTCTCCAGAAAATTATATTATCGCAAAACCTATGCGTTCTTTAAAGCATAGTTGTCATAGTCGCAAAGAACAACTCTCAAAAAACCAAATCCAATATATTTATCATTGAGACGAATTTTGATAACGCAACATTTAATATGATTCTCCACGCCATAGTTACGTTTTGCAAGTTTCTTGCACTCATCCCATTAGTCACTAAAATAAGGACTTCTCCGTGTTGATTTTTACCTCGCAAGGATGAGCCAGAAACCTGATATTCAGTGGATCTATCTTTTCATTCTTCACTGTTCTAGTATGCACGCAAATATGGATTTTAATTCATTCAACGTCAAATGCAAAACTGGTAATGAATGTGAACCTCCATGGTATTTTATCGATTTCAGTTGTAGTTTTTCGTCTTGAATATAGTTGAATTTTGTTACCCACTAATTTTTTAATGGGATTAATGAAGAAAATGTTAAAGTCAAAAGAGAATGAGAGGATTCCAACTGATATCTCTTTGATATTCATTTCTATATAAAATTTTCGACCCAACAAACGAACAAATTGCGACTACATCAAAGCACACGCACAAAGTATGCTAACAAATAATATACAACAGCCAGTACCAACATTGACCACAGGAATATCCGCATATCACTATCTCTCTTTTACGGCAAAAATCTAGTCCCTACGCAGATGCAAGAATCTCGACACTGCGTAACAACTTGCGGCAAATTGTAGATGGTAGAATCCAAATAGAACAGCTACACAGCGTCATAAAAGTAAGGGCAAGTCAAATAGAACATATAGGCTTACAGTTGCATTTCGCTGCATGACGTCAGTGTCAAAACGAACATACCTTATTAGGTGGGTAATTATGAGAAGCTAATTATGGGACACTCAAAACCTTGGGTAAAAATGAGACAGCCTGACAATTTTTACCTTCATTATTTTTAAAGTTCATATTAAAAAATATTGTTGTCTTGCCCTTTAGCTCTTGACCACCGCAAATAACAAATAAAGATTTGCAACATTAAAAGATAAAGTTCTGGTTTTAGTTTGTGCTGTTACTATACTCTCTAAAAACTTTTAAAGGTCTCCGTGAAACATTTGCTATATCTTTGTTTATTCACTATGTAGAACAGGTGAACTCAGTTCCGTCTAAAAACGAGTATAATATTAAGTTTCGATGTCGTAGACATTTGTATTTCAGAATCTAGAAGATAACGCAGATGTTTTAGTAGGTATTGCAATTGCTTCTACTACTTGCGCTTTACGCTTTGCTGGTACGTAAAGAAATAATCGATACTACATATTTCCCATTGACTTTAATACACATGGAGTATGTTAAAACTGAATTTTTACAGAACTTTTTTTTTATGTGAGTAGTTTCTAATTAGGTTTTCTTGTGTAAGTAAAGAATATAGGCAAGTGTTCTCGACTACTTTTGTATTTTTTCTGAAAGTGAAAATGATAAAAGTAATTATAACTAATTTTGTTATGCCCAGTTTTACATGCTCTGTCTTATTATTACCCCAGGAATGGTCAGTAACGATCAACAAGCAAGTTATGTGAATGTTTCACATTTGTCCATAAGAGCCTCATATTTTTCCCAAACGCACCCATCGTTTGGAGTAAAAGTGAGACACAGTTTCTATTTTCTTTCTCCCTTCTAGTTAGATTTAAGTAAGTGAGCTATTTGTGATTGAAAATACTCGTTAACCTTGTGTAGGACTTCATTTTTGAACTGTTTAATAACTTTATTTTGTCATGTAGCCATAAAAATTTTAAAAATGTCTCATTACCCCCACAAGACCCTATATTTTTCTTTTAGACAAGTTTAACGGAATCTTGGCTGGGTGATAAAAAAATAGTTATTTGTATTACTACAGAAACTACAGTTTTGCGAGTATGAGTATGGTTTGTGTACAAGTACGAATACTCCCAAAGAGTTTCTGGCCGTGTGATACACAATGTGTTTTGGGCCAACAAATCTTAATTTTGAATTGAGAATAGAAAAGAAATTTTGACACCAGGAAGTTGACAGTACAAGTTGACATACATGTTACATACCTTTGTATTTTGACGTTTCCGAGAATAAATCTTTCTGCACTGAGAAAAATGGGCTAAGTAAAGTGTTTACTTGACAAAAAAAATATTTACAATAGATAAAGTTTTACTTGGAACTATTCTCGTTAATTAATAGCTGCAACTAAACCTAGTTTCCTGAATGCAAGTTGTTACTGTAAATAGTGCTTTTATTAACGGCTATTACACAGCGTATCTGACAAATTTGTGGTAAGTAACGTATTACTTATGACTAGGCACTGTAGCTAATTACAGCACATGCTTAGTAGAAGTAACAACAATGCTGATCGCTATTAAACTCATTTATTTTCTTAAATAGGTAACAACATGCCACAACTATAATTTGAGTTTTGCTGCCACCCCGTGATTGTTTTACTATTCCTGATTGGCTAATGCGGCGGAGTAATGAGACTATTTCATTACTCCGCCGCATTAGCCGAGACGGCTACGCGCGCAGGCGCAGGCTAGCGTCAAGAGTTACGAACGTGGGAAAAGGTCGTCGAAAAAGGGTGGCCAAGGGGTACGGCCATTGTAGGCCAGTTGGAACGCAAATATATTAAAAATACCGTGTACACAGTAAACTACTTAATAAATATTCACTAAACTTCCTCATTTCCTACACTACCTATAGTTGAACAACAAATTTAAGGTAAGTATATTGTATATTTATAGCAAACCATTACCTTCTATATATCAGGTATTTAGGTGAACGTGCATTAATGATACTCTTTCCTCATCACAAGTAATCTAAATAGCTTGTATTCATTATGAAGGTGTGGTAGCTGTCATAGAATAGTTCACTCACAGCAATACACCTACTACTTGACAAAGGCAAATCTTTGCTTACTGCAACTACATATATTCTTTGGCTTAACTACTTCAGTTTAATTATCATAAGTAATTTCATAAGTTACCGGTATGAAGCAGACCGTAAGTAAATTAGATTGCTTCTTGTTAGTATCAGTGTTTAGGATCTCTTTTTTACTAGTGTCAAGTAATCTGTGCTTATGTCCCCTGTTCAGCTGAACTTTTTACTTACGATAATTGTATTTTTATTTATGATTATTAAATTTTTTTCTCAGTGTGTAATTTTCTTTCTAGTTTAATATCTATGTATCAATAATAAAGACACTAATTCATCTTAGCATGGTTGTATAGTAGCTTAATGACAATTCATTACACGTCTGTCATGTAGAATCTAGTGTAGCAACCTTTAGTGGCATTTTTGCCACTAAAGGTTGGCCACACTTTGAAGTACTGCAAAATGAGTGTTTCTGGGCGGAGGCGAAAAAATAATTAATCTTTTTCAATTACTTGTTAAATATTTTAAAGTTTTCTAACAACATAGGTTTGTTTATTTATTAGGTATGTTAGTTCCAGTTATTCTAGATTTTGGCGAATTAATGCAGTTCCAATTCTCGGTGGAACATCCTGTATGTACATAAACACAGGTGCTTTTAAAGATATTTTAACATTAATTATTCACCACAACCGCAAACAGACAAGCCGCTCTACAGCTCGAAGCATACCGACCGTTGCATTTTCTAAAAGCTCACCGATGCAGCACAATACCTTGACCGGTAAGACAGAACAACGCCGCGAACACAGGCAATGGAAAATAAAAGAACCATCAAAGCACGACTACTGCGTTTTAACATCCATCTGGCGTTCCCGCTCCGTTCTTTTTTCCTACCTCCCGTTTCAGGCAGCCAAGTCCTTAATGATCACAATGGGTTGATTATTTATTTGCGAGAGAGAGTTCCGTCGTCCACGTGTTCAATGTAGAACGTACGCACGGTGCGAACATGCCTCTCGTGGTACGGATCATTAATTTGAAAACTTGTTACCGGCAATTATAAATACCCCGCTGGAGTTATTCGGCCTGCCAGCGGAAGACTTGTTGTTGCGATTCGTTCGCCTCTTTTTTCACCGGATGGTGGCACTTTTATTGCGCACTTTAACTCGTTGTACGTACACACTTTGATTATAAATTACGATATTAGTTTCTTATAATTGCTCACGGATGTAATGAATGCTTTCCGTTTCTTTTTCACTTTATTAGATTTTAATTCTATACGCGACGAGATTGTTTTAGTGCTGGAACGCACAATGACATATAAAAAAAAACTGCAAAGGAAATGCCAATCGCTAAAATCACAAGTTTAGGAATTTAAGATAGAAATAAGGACACAGTAAGGAAAAATTTCTCAATTTTAAAAAAAATTGTTGCCAATATAGGTACATTCAAAAGCGATTTTTCAAATTTTACAAAAGACGCGTCGTAATAATAGCTTTGTTCAAACTAGTGTATAGAACACTGGAACGTGTTTTCGGCTGCACACAGTAACTGGAAAACGGTCTGGCTGCCGCCATCTTTGAATGTGGCAAATTGACGTACAGACGCCAAGAGGGGTGAATGTCATTTTTAACATACAAGTTTATAAATTAGAATCATCGTCTATACATGCTTTGTTGCATGTTTTGAGGAAGGAAACATGCATCAATTCAAATTTAAAGCTTTGCACTAGGGGATAGCAGTTCTGGTATGTTCATATACTCCGTTTGATACTTTCATTTTTCACATTATTCTGTAATACTATTCAATGATAAAATGAACCATTTCAATAAATATTTACATAAAATCAATGCATCCAAAATAATTAAGCCTAAATCCAATTCCTTTTGCAGATATGCGATTGAAAATTATGCAAATCTTAATGGTTTTAACAGGCTTTACCTTCGTATTGTGCTCGTCTTAGTAACAATAAAAATGATGGATAAATGTGATTTGGAAGTACTATAGCAAAAAATTATTAAGTATAGAAAATATGAGAACGCATTGTGAGCTATTTCTTACTAAAAACAGGTAATAACAGATGTGAAAATGTATGAAATCCTGCCGTTGAGATTTTGCCACATTCAAAGATGGCGACCAGTTGTCAAACGGACCGTTTTTTAAATACACAGCGCGCGTTCCAGTGTTTTATATAGTTCGTTGGTTCAAATAAGGAGTTGATGACAGTTTGCTCTGTCATTGTAATTCCAGTTTCAAATCAATTGGAAATCAGACTGATTTGACTTGTTATATGATATGACAGAAATTATAACTTTATCATGTTATAATTATCGTAGACAGTGAATAACAAAATGCGAGTTGGCTAGAAATAGTACAAAAATTCTACTTGATCTTTATAAAAAAAATACAGAAATGATGTAGGAACATTAAAACTCAGAAATTTAAAAAAAAATGAGAAGCCATTATGGATGAATTTAAACTTTTTAATATATATATATATTTCTGCATCTCATTGCGAAAATAGATAGAGGGCATTAGAGAGAAATTTCAAAAAGGTTAAGAGTTCTGTAAGAGGACCACTGATTTGGCGGTTTATATGTATATTAACGGAAAGAGCAGGTGTTCCTGAGTGTAAAATAGCTATTCATTTTTTGAGCAAATGGAAAGAAAGTACTAAAAACAGTGTTCGAAAAGAGCTATTTCGAAGTTATGTGCGAGGCGTTTTTGACGGATACAACATGTGGTAGTAATGATGTGAAAGGAAAAGTTACCAACATTTAGACAAAACAGGTTCAAACGAACTATTTTATTGAATTGTCAATGCAATTGTCAGTTTAGTCAGTCTAATTAATTTTTCTCTAAATCCTTCTGTTCTGTATTGTGTAGGCCTATTTGTAGAGATGTTTTGCCTGTTAGTGCCGCCGAAATACAATAAATGGAATAGGTTTCTGATTCCCTTTGACGTGAAGACCTAATTATGAGTATTACATCTGCCCAGGAAATGTTGATGGAGAAGAGCATAATGTAATGCAATGAGCAGAATAACTTATGCTAATTAACTTCTTACATTTAATTTAACCTCATGTTATTTACTGATGCCTTGATTAATCAAGTTGAATGAAGAAACAAATGCACTAGTAGGCAGTTGTCCTAATTTATATATTGCTATTTAGATATTTTACTAAATTTACTACTATTAAAATCTTAATATATGTTATTTGATAATTGCAATCATTGTAATACTGTTATAGTTTTACTGGTTATTCTTTTAATTATGTTAAATTGTTACTTAAACTTATATTAGCGTTGTTTATTGCCCAATCCTGGCTTCTTTGCACCTGGCTCCCATTAAAAAGAAAAACATCAGAACTCACACATTTGCTCCCGATTTATGAGCGGCGGGTTGTCTGCCAGTTTTTTGCCGGACTACTTGCTTGGAAAGTACTGATCATTTTTTGTTAGCTAAATATTTATATTTTAGTTTATATGTTGTTATGCATGGTAGACTGTTTTTCTTAATGCTATTTGCAAAACATAGCTTATTTGATAATATTTCCGCAGTTTATTTTGTGTGACATTTTTTTTTATATACAAGGTTAGTCAATTTATAAAAAAGAAAACAGTATTCAAACTTTAGAAAGAAAAATTTATTCTATATGTAGATCTTGAAAACTTTTAAATAAAACTTAATAGGAATAAATTAAGTACAGAACATGATATTATTAGATACAGCCAAAGAATATTATTAGCACATAGTTTTTCATATCTACACCATCTCGTGCATCCCCAACTTCATCCATATCTTAATTATCGTTTGGTAAGCCAAGATTTCGTATTGTATTATGGAGGTTTAAATCAGGCAATTGCACTTCAACGTCAATTGCAAAATTATGTACAGGCAGCCGGCTCTTGTAAGCTGCACTATGGTTGATATGCTTCTTAATTTTGTGTGGTATAGTTGCAGACATTTTTGCTTCAAGACATCTATGCAATGTTCGAGAACATATCGGTTTTGGCTAATTTTCTATTAAAATTTGCATGCTATCGCTGTCTAACCAGTGGCGGTTTCTGTACAGGAGCACATGAGCACGTGAACCCCCTAAACAAATCCTCGATTACAAACTAATAAAATCTATTACTCGATCTTAATATATTCGTGAAATATAACGCAGCGAAACAAATAAATGACGCGAGGTTCCTTTTCTATACATATGTATGTACATTGCGAGCAAGCGACCGACGACGGAGCACGTGCGCCGAGTAGGCGGGACTACGTTGATTTTATCCAATGCGTAGCCGCATAAAGGACGTAGCGGAGGTGGGGAGGGATACGGCAGATTCCATATGAACGATGCACAAATTGAGTGTGCTGCTGTGCTCGCTTTCGTTGCGTTCTCGGGTCACGTTAACAAATCGATCATCAACGTTCAGATATCGTGTTTTACGGATAAACTATATTATATATGTTTTATTTATGAATGACTCACCGTTCGCAGGTCGGAACTACCATAAGAACTAATACTGTTTGTTGGTGACAGTTTTATAATGAAACCAAGGGTGCGTAATTATTTTAATTTATTAAATAACATACTGCTGTAGTTTTTTATTAAAAAAAAAAACAATTATCTAAATAAATTTCTTAATTTAATGTTATTTTCATTTGAAAGTTGTTTTGATATTTTAGGATAACGGTGTATTTCTTTATACTTTAAGTTTTAACAGAATTTTCGTGACTATGTTATAACATTATATTATTTATTTCACTATTGCTATATTTTTCCGTATTGGACGGATTTGTTTCGAGGTTTTTTGTTTGTTTTTTGGCTCTCTGCTTCGTACGTGCGAGTGAGAGAGCCAGTGTAGTATAGATTACGGGGAGGCTCACGTGTGTTGTTTTCTTTTGCTTGGAATTTAAAAATTTTAATATATTAATCTATTAATTTGTTGCTGATATTAAGCCAGTGCTCAATGTTTAATCACACTCGTGCAGTTTAGATGAGTAATTAATACAGGTCTGTATTAAATTGTAATTTTATATTTTAGTTTTAGGTATAAGAACATTAGAAGTCACAGTTTTTTTTTTCGGTTGTTTTGTACTTTTCAAAGAATTGTAGATGATAAAAGTTGATATAATTAACACAATAATCATGGTTATAACAATTTAGTGTTAATTTATAAATATCTTAAATTTAAATTTGTAAAAAAAGGAAAGGAGACAATATATTTGTTAAAAAAAAACTATCTATTTTATTTAAAACACTGATTTAAATTTTCGTTTGTCGACTACTTTCAACTGCTTTGCAATATTCAATGGCCTATTTTAAACTTAATTTAGGTTCCCTTAACAATTTTTCTTGTGTATATTTTTCAAAAATTCCAATTACTACTCGATCTCTAATCATATTTTCTTCATCTACGTACTCACAATTTCTGACTACTTTTTTTAATTATGTCTCAAAGCTGTCGAATATTTGGTTCTCTTTTTGTGTAATTCCATTAAATAGAAATCTTTCAAAAACTACATTTTTCTAGGTGCGCAGTGATCCTCAAGTTTCTCGATAATAAGCTCATATTTTAATTTTTCCTCCTCCTTATCGAAAGTAAACGTATTATACAGATCTAAACCTTCTTCACCAACTGATGAAAGTAGCATTGCTATTTTCTTCTTCTCTGGCTTGGTCGCCATTCCAGTAGCCTCTAACAACAATTCGAATTTCTGGCAAAACTTTTTCCAGTTTTCATGTACATTACCGCTAAATATCAAAGGTTCCGGTAACTTGAACATAGATTCCATTTTTCTTCTTCGATTTACGTTTTCAAATACCAAAACTATCCAAAGAATTCGAATTACCCTGACACCCTGTTAAAATATATAATCAAGAATATAATTTAAACAAATCTTTATTAATTATTTTGACATGTCTATATTTATAACAAACTATGTCCTATGTCGTTACTACTTCCGGTTACTATGGTGCAACTTAACATGTACCAACTACTATTACTATAACCGATATATTACTTAAAAAGTATTTTTTTATAACATTAAAAAGTTGCCCTATTAATATCGAAAATAGATCGGCAACATCTCTAAAGCATGCCGTCTGATGCCTAATAAACCAGAGCTATATTAACGCGCGTTCATATGCACTTAGTTTACCATACTGTCCCGCATAGTGATTAAAATAATTAGAAGCACCAAAATGGTACTCAATGTTGTGTGCGACAACAAGATTAACACGAACATGTTTCGAAAATGTTTTCGCTGTATTGCGGCACAGTTTCTTCAGCAAAATTTTAATTTTGTGTTTCTTTCTAGGTATTGTAATATGTCTTCATCACCACTACATGAACTACTAGTATCCACAATCAAATAATCTCCTTCTCCATCACTCGCATCGCTACTTTCGATGTCTGTCATCTTCAGCTATCATTATCATTATCATTACTATTATTTATATAATAGAATTGTATGGGCTCCAACTCTTTTCATTATTAGGCATTCAGGAAATTATTATATTTATGAATGGCTGTGCAATAGAATATTCTAACTCTTAACTCCCTAGTAAATGCTACTAAGGTAGTCTTAGTGGGGTTAACATTGAGTCGCACCGATTGACACTATTTTCTCGTGAAGTTCAATCCTCTTCGAACAATGTCACAGAGGGTATTCTCAAATTTGCCTCTTGCGAATATGACAATATCATCAGCTTGACAAGGTATGCCTAGATCCGTCAGCTCGCATAAGAGTTCGTCTACTATTAGGCTCCACATAATTGGGGATGTAATTGCACTATCTGGGCATCCTCTGGTCGTACTAACCAAGATGGTCTTATGTCCCACCTCCCCCTCCACCGACCTGGTAGACAGTAGCTGCGACATCCATCTAGAAGTCACGCCGTCTACCCCCTATTAATTAATGTTTTTTTGACAGACTCGTGTGGAGTGTTGACCAAAGCGCCCTCTACGTCTAGAAAGGCGGTTTCTTTATTCGCCAGTGCATCTTGGATTCGATCCGTCAGCTCCACTAATGCAGTCTCAGTGGATTTGCCCGTTTGATAGGCGTGCTGACAGGGGTGCAACGGCACCCACTTTTATAGTTAACCACAATACGCAAGTCTCCAATCAAAAATTACTTTCAAAATCATAAATTCTACCAACTCTTGCTTATTAATTAGAAACCAGTCAGTGCTGTAGTACGAACAACTAGCTATTTATCAGAATTGCAAATTTTTCTTTGTTTGAACACTAATTATAAAGTGTGCATGCGTCTGACCGTTTCCATCGATTGCTAACCCTTGTTTGAACAAAGCTAATGTGGATATTAAAAAAAACATTCTGCGAAATTAAGATAAGTTAAAGGTTACGAAATATTTTGTAAAATTTACCTTATTAACAGCTGTTTTTTGTTAAATTTCAAAATAGATGGATACGGAATATCGATAACAACATTTGTTAAAACTTCTTACGACAAGTACACTTGCACATAAATACCACAGAGTTCCAATTTGGGAACACTGCAGTTTCTGGTTTTTATCAACGTCTTGCCCTTCATATTGGTGACGATGTGAAGGTCTCTTCTACAATTGCATCATTTGATGTCTGCCTCTCTTTGCAGGAGGATATTGATGCTTTGTATGGCTGGAGTTTCAGTAACAGACTATCGTTAAATGTCAGAAAGTGCAAAGTCATATCCTGCACAAGACGTAAAACTTGCGTAAGTCACTAAACAACAGAAAAAAGAAATCTTGATGTACGTTTTGATAATCCATTCACGTTCACGAATCATGTGTAGATGTTGTTTCGAGTGCTACGATGACGCTTGGATTGATAGTGCGTATGAGTATGTGCAGGGAATCCAACGGTGTTGCGTCTATGAAGTTACTGTATTGTGCACTGGTTCGCTCTTGGATCAAGTATGCTAATTTGATTTGAAATGCTTTATATAATGTTCATAATTTGGCTTTGGAAAAAAATCAGCGCATATTTCTCAAGTATTTATGATTTAGCTCTACAGACGCTTATGCTAAACGCGATTTCTCAAACGGAATCCATTGCGCGCCTTCAATCTCAAGATGATACGCGACGTTCGATAGCGCTCTTAATTTTTTTATTTAATTTTATATATGGTGAGTTTCAGTGTCCGCAAAATTTGGGCGCCTTGAACTTACAACAGTTGGACAAAATTAATTATTCTTATTCGGAAATAATAAATTATCTTATTATTCATTATTCTGTTATTTAATAATAAATAATAAATTGTTTCATTTAGTTTTATTAAGTTTTATTAAATAACTCGGGTACTCGACTGCTGAAAAAACGGGTTTCTACAGCCTGGTTTAAGCTAAAATAGATCGGACGAGGTGACGAGTGTAGAGAGACAATATACATTTATGTTATTTTATCGTGTATGCAAGTGCAATTAACGCGCTAAACAGCAATATGATTCAGTTAAAAAAAATGAATAAATAAAAAAATAGAAATAAAATAAGTTTTGCATACTGGCTCCTCCACCAAATATAAAACCGGCTCTTACAACGGTAAATTACGACTTACTTGTGAATTTAATGTATTGAATGGACATGCATATAATTTTATATGTTATTTGAAACATTCGTACACAATGACACAAGCAGATATGTGTATATTTACATATTCCTATTCTATGTGTTATTTTTATTTCAGTTTTAATCTTATTACTGACCTTGTTAAGAATATAACAATATCTTACGTTATTTACTAATATATCTGTCATATGACACTCCGTTTATTATCAGTAATAAGAAAAACAAGTTCTTGATACAATGATAGATTTCGCAAACTTGCAGTATCTATTTATAATACAGTAGATGTATACATGTCGTTTGCTAGTGTCCAACTTATTTTTAGTTATCGATGAGTGGTGCACATTACACGTAAGCAAACATGAATATCGATCAATAATAATGTAGTATATTGTGCATGCATATGCTATATAAAAGTATAATAATAGTGCAGTTAGGCGGTAGATATATTACACTTTATCGCTTAAAAGTTGCTCAAGAAATATCACCGCAATAAATTTTTATATTAGTTATTAGGAGGGTTATGTTGAGTTTTGCAATCATGCATTATGGTATATAGAAAGTATATTATGTCTCATAAATTTCAAAAGCTTTTTCGATCTGGTATCAATTCGCTTTCATATGCAATTATAATTAACATATAAATGTTGATCGTAAATTACTTATGTATATACGAATATATAGATATTTCACTAGTGTACGTATGTGCATTGTATATACTATAATGAAACTATCTATGATCAAGATCACATCAAGATAAACGAACTTAGAAAATAAACGTTAACAATGATCGGGTAATAGATTTTACTTTGAAAAAAATAATAAATTATGATGGAAAACAAGTTAGATATCTTGAATAATTTTGCAAAAAACCCTACCAGGGCTGAATTCATTTCACTCACTTATGAATAGATTATCAAAAGATTTTGAATTTCTAATTTTAGATCTGAATTAAGATCGCAGATACATATAGAATACAATAAGGAGAGCATATCGTGTGCACGTGTATATTAGCGCTCTTCGCTTGTTTTTCTTTTGCGATGGTTATTGCTAGTTTATTAGGGTGTACTATATGTTAGTTGGACTACTAAGTCTGCGTTTTATAGTCAGTTGTAACCGGATTTGTTTCTTTGATTACAATTGGTGAGTTTACGCTATTTTATATATTCATACAACGCCTATAGCCGGTTCATTCCGTTTTGCATATCCTACGTTCTTTTGCTGTTGCTTTTTGTATATTTCTTGTTGAGCGGTTTTCCACGTTAACATAAATAGTATTAAACAAACAAACAATTCAAGTTTTAATTAACTGTTTAGCGTTTTCTTATTTCCTCTGTGCTCCTATTTTTGTTTTCCGTCGGTCCATTCTTGTACGTCTGTAAGTCGCCACGACGGACCCCGTTGGCGCGGAAGAGTGAAACACGTCTTTTTTCCTAGTGTGTTCCCTGCTCTGTTTTTGTACTGTGTTTCCTGTTGAATTATTCGGGGTGGTAATGAGCACCGGCGAATCAGACGGGGGGGAAAGCTCAGGGTCTTATGAGAAACTAATTAAGAGTATTGTCGATATTACATCGCAACAGACTAATTTGCTAAGGAACGAAATAAAAAAACTAAAAACTGTATTACTTACAAATAATATCGAAATAGAAAATAAATTAACACACTTGAATAACAGGAGTATCTATCTTGAGAAGCAAATTAAAAAGAACAACATAATTATCTTTGGTTTGACAACTGCTGATGAAAACCTAGCACAATCCATTATAAGTACCCTTGAAAGAAATTTTAAAGTAAAAATCTCTCTGTCTGATATTGATGATATTTACCGTGTAGGGAGAGAAAATACTAATAAACCAATAATTGTGAAATTCGTTTCCTATCTCAAGAAGAAGGAGATCCTTGCGAAAAAGAAAGAACTGAAGGGCACGCACATTTTTATTGGTGAAGACCTTACTTGGGAGGACAGACAACGAAATAAGATCTTAAGGAAGCACTTACGGCAGGCGAGGGACAAGAATCTTAATGCCTATATCAGGGGAGATAGACTCCTTGTAAACGGTACAAGTTTTACTGCCGAACAGCTCCAGCTAGGCGAGGCTGACGATAACCTAGAAGTCGTGGAAGTTGAACGGAAATCAAACAGTACTCCTCCTACACCCACAAAAGGGGAAGTTAATACTGAGAATATCATCGCTGTTCCGGAGGGTATCCTGGAGGCTGGTGTGGACGTCCCTCCCGTGGTTCCTACATGTGTTGGTTTGACTATTCCGTCTGTTGGAGTTAACAAGATCGTGGTGGCGTTGGATGTGGTTGGAGTAGACAATTCTCGTCGTTTGCGCTCTGGAGCCGGATCGGGTGGTGATGTGTCTGCTTCTGGGGATGTGGCCCGACAGCACATTGGTCCGATAGACAAAAAACGCCCTATTGCCAAAGGAGGAAAGGACAAGAAATAACCAGTTTTTGCAAATCATTTACATTGTTCTATCTAATTATATGCGATAAAATTAAGTTTGTTGGTTTTTGTTACTTTACATTTTCTAACTTTGCGTTTGTACATTTTACAAAATTTCTGTAGATTATACCTGTTCTTATCTACCATAAACGTAATCTAACTTTTGTTTTTAACCAATGCTGTTGCACGTTGGTCACTTGAATGTCAGATCCCTTCCGGCTAACTTCCAAGCAGTTCAGAATTTGTTACTGGAAAGGAGTTTTGATATATTGGCTCTTAGTGAGACATGGCTCGCTGAAGATCTACCGACGGAATTATTCAAAATTCAGGGGTACACGCTATTCCGCTGTGACAGGGCTGGCAGGGGTGGTGGTGTGGGTTTTTACTGCAGGAATCAAATGCAAGTTACTATTGAAACCTCGCTGTCGGATAGTCACCTGGAATGTATGTGGATAAAATTTGGCCTTGTTTCTGTCGGGGTTGTTTATAGACCGCCTAATAGCAATTACTACACTTTCAGAGGTTCACTAGAAGAAATTATGTCGGATTTGTTATTAGCAGACAGAATGTTTGTATGTATGGGAGATTTCAATGTTAATTTATTAAACACAAATGACAAGAAGACTACTGATCTGGTAGATTTGTTTGGACTATATGGTTTGTCCCAAATAATTGATGTGCCAACGCGTGTTACCCCCACAACAGCCACCTTACTGGATATAATTGCTGTAAGTGATAATGTTTCAGTTACCAAAGTCGGCACATTCGACAGCAAGTTTTCAGACCATTTGGGTACGTTTTGTATGATTAAGCATAAACACGTCTCTGCGACTTGCCGGAAATTTTTTACACGAAGCTTTAAAGATTTCGAGATCAATGCATTCATTGGTGATCTCTACGCAGTACCCTGGTATTTGATATACGATCTTCCGGACGTGAACTTAAAACTTGGTTTGCTAACTAATAATATTAAAAGGATATTAGATAAACACGCACCGACCAAACTAGTTAAAACTTCTAAACCGCCTGCCCCTTGGTTAACGTATAACATTAGACTTATGATGCGTGCGCGGGACAATGCTCTTCGTCGCTATCGTGGGTCAGGGAATCCGGCCCATTTGCTATTCTATAAGGGGCTCGAGAATGAAGTTAATAAGCCATCAAGAGGGAAAAGCAGGCGTATTTTGAACACCAATGTTTGGGCTACGGAGGGAATAGATATCACTTATGGCGAGAAATTAATAAACTAGGTATGTTGAAAACCAAGATTCAGACTTTGCCTGAGAATTTTTGTGATCTGGATGCTCTAAATAGCTTCTTTGTTGGTCCTTCGACTAAACAAACTGTAGATATGGAGGCCAGATTGCCTGCGCATATACAGAAAGAATTCCTCCAACATTTTGCTTTAATATAATTACCGAAGGTGATATACTTACCTCCTTGAAGTCTTGTAGGAGTGAGGCGGTCGGGGTTGATGGTTTGGGCCTGAAAATCTGGCGGATGTGTATGCTTCCTCTAATGGATTATGTCAAACATATCTTTAACTTTTGTATTGAAAGGTCTGTGTATCCTAACGTATGGAAAACTTCTCTGATTCGACCGATACCAAAGGTGGCGACTGTTGAGTCCATGGGTGATCTGCGACCCATTAGCATTTTACCAACCTTGGGGAAAATTTTTGAAAAGTTACTGGAAGCCCAATTGCGTGGATATATAGAGGGCTCAAATATTCTGCCAGCGAGACAGTCTGGATTCCGTAAAAAACATAGTTGCGCTGCAGCGCTATCTAGCATCGTGGATGACATCCTCATAGCGTCAGACAGTGGGAAATTAACTGCGCTGGTATTACTGGACTTTAGTAGGGCCTTTGATACTATCAACCATGAGGTGCTTCTCGCGATCTTAGCTTCAAAAGGTCTCTGCTCGTCGGCTCTGGATCTTATTGCGGCGTACCTATCTGAACGGTCACAAAAGGTTATATATGATGGCAAATCTTCGGGCGTATTGAATGTACCTTCCGGAGCTCCTCAGGGTGCTATACTTAGCCCATTAGTATTTTCAATATATACCTCTGCCCTACCGAAGGTGTTACAAAACAGTAATTACCATTTATACGCGGATGACACACAGATATATAAATCTTTTTTACCATCTGAATGGAAGACAGCTGAGCAGGATTTAAACGCAGATCTTGACAATATTCGAAAATTTTCCGCCCTTCATTGTCTACGAATCAACCCTGCTAAAACACAGTTTATTCTCTTTGGCCCTAAACAAGCCCGGGAGACTACTAAGTCCTTGATTAACGTACGCGTTAGTGGCGAACAAGTAGCTCCTTCTACAGTTGTGAAGGACCTTGATATGTATCTAGATGAAGAGCTCCGGTTTGCTTTTAACACTACATTACTGATAAGAAGATCATTTATTGCGTTAAAATCGATTTATATAAACCGTAATATGTTTGATATGAACACCAAATCCATGCTGTGTGAGTCACTTGTAATGTCTAATTTTAACTATGGCGATGTTGTTTATTTGAATTGTCTCACTCAATATGATATTAGGAGGATACAGAGAGTTCAAAATTCATGTTTAAGATTCGTTTATTGTATACCGAGGAGAGTTGGAACCTCCCTCTGTATTCGAAACCATCAGATCCTCGATATGGAAAAGAGACGCCTTTTGCACTTCACGCTCTTTTGCTGGAGAATTGCGAAATATAAGCAACCGGTGTACTTGTCTGATAGGTACCGATTCAGATATCAGGAACATAATATTCCTGTACGCCACACTCAATTACTGACCGTTCCAAAACATCGCCATGAGTTTTTTAAACGGAGCTTTTCATACAGCGCTGCTGTTACACTGAATAAATATATAATTTCAAGGGGGTATACTGTGTGCTCGATTCCCTCACTTAAAAGAAGGTTAAAACGGCTGTTATTGGAACTATAACTATTGGATTACCAACTTAACAATTCCACGTGCACATATTGTTATATTGTAAGGCTGCATTTAATTATATTTCATTTATTCTTTTTTTTTTTTATCTTTGTATTATAATTATTATTTTTCTGTTTTTCATTACTTAATGAGGCTGTAGGCAGAACACCACATGGTGATACGGTCTCTTTAGCACCATAAAATGTCATCTTTATACCTATATATGTATATGATCTGGTTTATGTGTTGCTAATAAATTCCTTTATTATTATTATTATTATTATTATATAGGGCTGCCAACTGCTTACACACAAGACACCAATACGATGTGACGGGCTTGCCGGAAATAACGGCTTCCAAATACGTTTCTTTGACGTTACGTTTCATTTTCTATTTTCGAATCTGTTCTAAAAGCGTTAAAGTTATGTGAATGCGTGACAACATAACCTAGAAAAGATTGACTATTGATGGCATTTTCAGTTCAGGAATAAAACAGGTACCTACAGAGCAAATAAACTAAGTGAAACGATTAAAACACCAAAATTCGGAAGAATAACTAACTTCCAGGTAACATAATATTGGTCAAAACGCGTATTTTATACGTCTTCGTCAGCTGTTGTATGTTCTATTGCATTTGTGTTTAATTACTGAACACCTTATCGCATTTGTCTATGTATAAATTCTTATTAGAGCTCACTGGGCAATATAGGTGAGTGTGTCTCGTCGATTTAAATGAAAGTTGGTGGGTTTATACACTGATTCATAGCTGCTGAATTCCTCGTTTTCGGACATTGGAGCAACCTATCGTTATTTACTTTAATATCTCCAAAATTATAAGACATGTAGAAAAAAAAATTAACTGTTTTAGTAGTACTAAAGCATACCGACAATATTTTACCTTCCACAATTATTGTTCACAGGTAACAAACGTCCCTTCCCCTATTTTTTTTTTATATTCTGAAATTGCTATTTGCTAAACAAATACAAGAGTTTATGTAATAATCACATAACTATTTCAAATCAAAGCATCAAATTGCTTCACAATTGTTAATACAAAAGATCAGTATCAAGCAAACTAACTACAGATGGTAGATAATTTACGTTTCATAAAAATCAAGTTTAAAAAAGAGTAAACATTATCAAGCAGAAATATAAATCATTTAATTTATGCAAACAAGTACTTTTATCGTAAAATGTATTTATGTAATTCCGATATCATCAAAAATTTTGCATCAAACTATCGACATCTATCGGCGAATACAGAAAATCATAGCTATTCAAAAGATATCAGTTGTCAAATAAGATTCATTGAGTTTTAATTGATTTTCAATACAAATAACATGTATCACAAAATGTAAAAGAGACACCAATTTTTGAATGATGTAAATAATTAATATATAAATAAAAATAAATAATTTTTACATTAAATGTCAAAATAATTGATACCGAGGGAAGGGCCTTGAAGTTGGAAAGATTAAACATCAACGGAGCAGTTTACGAATGTTTGACAACCGACAAATGCCGTAATATTCTTGTCACACAGAAGATTTTGGAAAGCTACGACGTGAAAAATAAAGAAGGATTTGTTTAAGAAAAAGAAATTGAGAATAGACGCGTGGGGTATGTTAATATTAAGAAATTATTTAATTGAGAGAAAGGGGCGTTAATATTTAAAATAAAAAAAAGCATAATTGTTTTTTTTTTAGAATAATGAGATTTACATTATAAACGGTGAATTATATTAAATGAAAGATTCTGTACTTAAGAAAAATCATTTTTTTCCTAATTCGGCCTATTTCCTCATTTGTATAATTAATCGGTGCTTGCCGGAACAAGTAGTAGATAATCGCCGAAAAACATCTTACTCAAATTGTTGTATCTATGGACATATTATGCGCTACAGTTTTGTAATATATTTGTATCCTTCTATTCTAATAACATACTTTGCATATAGAACATTTATTAAATAAATCATATCATTATAGTTTTCATTGGATATCAATGTCTAAAACATTTGTTACAAAATTAGATCAACTAATCAAATTTTACATTTTCGGCATGAAAAAATACTTCTAAGTTCAGAAAGCCTTAAACTTTTAAATTATAAATCAAGATGTGCGGTTCTATTCTGTTATATTCTGTTATTTCTTTGACAATGTCGACATTATTTTAAATCTGGAATCGCAAAATCGTAACCTAATTTGTTTTGAAAGCATCTGCGATTCGGAAAGCTCGAGATTTTACAACATTTGGAGAAATTACGGGCGAAAGGTTCGAAAAAATGCGGATTTTATAAAGGTCGCCTGAAATCTCTGAACACTAAGTTCGCGTTGCGTTTCTCATCAATAAACATGAATCGATCGGCCGCGAAACACCGGAACTTTATGAAACTCTAATACCTTTTCCCAGCTTACGCGGCGGTATTCCTTTAAAATCCCCACGTCGTTGGCAGGCCAGCAATCGCGTGCGAGTTGAGGCAAAGCCGCGGAAATATTTCAGAGCCTAAAGAGAGGAGGTGGGCCGCGAGACAAGGGCAGATATTTCTAACGGAGAACACATCAATCAAAGGGAAAAGGGCTTTCTCTTGTATGTCGGTGAGTTACGGTAAAATTTCAACGTTTCGCGGGAATTAATGAAGCTACCGCACGTTCATATCTGCCGAGGCAGTTGCAATCTTTTGCAAGTTTGAATGCTTTTATTTTAGTAACATTGCTCAATTTTGAAAGTTTGAAAGCATCATTAAATGGGAAAACTATAGTTCATTGACAAATGTGTGCTTCTTGTAAAATTAAACAGAATTTTAATTTTAATTCCTTTGATTTTCGGTATTTTGAACCCACTGTCTGAATCGCCATGACACGTATTCATAATCTACTTTTATCTATTTAAAAAAGGATATAACTTAAAAAAAATGTCACACCATAAAAACGATCCAGGTGACCTAGAAGACTTCTGCAATTATCAAATCATTGGTAATATATAAATTCCTTGATAATTTATCTTTCAGGAAGTAAACTTGATCATTGATAAGAAACCAACAGATTAAAAGAAAATATTAGAATCACAATTTTAAATATAAAGATTTCGACAGATCAAAGTTTGGATCGAATGTATGTCAAAAGAATTTTTTTTACTATTTTACACATACAATGAGCAATCTGTATACAGTTTTGCCGGAAAACAGAGTCACAAAGTTCCACTTTCTAACACTGTTTTTTCCACTTTGTCACACTGTTCGTAGCGACATTTTATGTGAGATTGGTGGTGGAAATTCCCTGCAAGAATAAGAAATCTAATTTTTAATAATAAATAAACGTAAATTAATGCGAAATAGAAAAAATAGTGTAAAACACACGTGTTACAATGACTGTTGTAATGCTCGTACTTTCAATACACTTCAAACTTCTACTCGTATTACAACAAATGTCATTATAACACTAGTGTTTTAATATACTATTAGCACGTATTTAAATTACAAACATAAATTAAATTTAATAGGCTTCTTTAATGTATTTTTAAGCCAATTGCATGTATATGTCAGCATTAGCACATAAAAAGAATTGCTGGAATTTGGTTGGTTTAAAATGGATGTCTACGCAGGGTTGCATACCTGTAGTAAAAATGCTAAATTGTAATAAGTAGTATTATATATACCTGTTGTAATTAATCAACAGTATATATAAACACTAGTGTTACAATGACGTTCGTTGTAATTCGAACGCAAGTTTGAATCACGGGCGTGATACAATGTACAAGTATTACAGTAATCATTGTAACAATGTGTGTTTATACTATTTTTTCTGTTCGCATCAATCTATTGTTTAAAATGGAATTGTTATTTATGCAGGAAATTTTATGTTGATGTTATTACGTTTGTGGCACAATTTTCGCGTCATGCGCAATTTCATCCAAAAGCTCATATAAAAATGTCAAGTGTGAAATGTCAAACCACCAATTGTACTACCAACCTCACACAAAATGTTACCACAAACAATGTCACATAGTGGAAAAACAGTGCTTAGGAGTGCTCCAAACAAACTGCTTATTGTATATGGAACATAGAAAAAAGTAATTTTTCTATTTCGCATATACAATGAGCACTTTGTGCAACTGTTTTGCCGAAAAGCAATGTCGTAAAGTTCCACTTTGTAACACTGTTTTTTTTTCCACTTTGTGACACTATTTGTGGTGATTTTGGCGAATTGACAGAGGTTAGTAATGTAGCTTGTGTAAGTATTTTGACAGTTTGTCCATGGGTTTAACGGTTCAACACATTTTTGTTGATGACTAATAACCACAAGCTATCAACCAAGAAGAACTCAACATTATCAAAAATCATTACGGAGTAAAAAATTAAGAGAAAATAGTGTTCACAACATATTTTGAGGAACATATTATTTGTAATCTAATTAAGCAATTGAAGACACGAGTGGATGAAGGTGTTATGTTACAAAATCAAACTATTTCAGAAATTAAGTTTTTTTATGTAATTTTTCTCAAAAGTAGTGTAACATAACCCCTTCATACATTCACAAGACTCGAGTGTTCTTGAATTTCTGGAATTTTCGATGGTGCTGTGTGAAAGATGGGTACAAAACACCTTCATTCATGCAAAAAGGACAGTTTTTAAAATGCGACATGGCACTTTCATCCACTCGTATCTTCAATTAGCAACGTAACTAACCTAAAATTAACCTCTAACGTAAATGCATAATAAATGGTACACAAAAATGGCCATATAATGAAAATGAAATCGTCGGAAAGTCAGATTAATCGTGTTATAAATGCAATTATTATATGTCTTCACTGTAACAGTGGCATTATCATTTGAAGAAATGGAAATTGATGGAATGACTGTTTATTTAGAAGAATATTTTGGTTATTGGTTGCTGTTCCATCTTGAAATATTTTTGCCTCAATTTGATTTTCTAGCACAGAAGTCGGCTCAACATGATGCTTTTCACTATGAGCCAAGAGGATAACAATCAATACAATACAAAGACTTGCATTGTTTTAAAATAAAATATTCAAAAGAAATAAAAAAGGATTCTTACAATATCTATTAATTAAAAATATGGCTCTAAATGTTAAAGAAAATAGAGATTTTTTATAAGAAAACTAAATAAAAATAATCCGTAACACAATTAGCGAATGTATGAACAAATAGCCTCTTTTTTTCCCTGGCAATACCCCATACTATAGCCCTCTTGTATGTGCAAAGGTGTTTTAATAGTCATACCGGTGACAGGATGAATATTTTTTTTTGGCGTAAGTCATAAAGAGTATGCGCTCGTTCATAAAGTCATAAAAGGTTAAAGGCGTCAAACTGGGAGATGGAGAAGGTAATGCTATTGCGGTCCTCGAGGTTATACGCTAATCACCAAACATTTTTTGCAAAAACAATTGTACGACCCTTGCTGTGTAAGCAGCAAAATATTGTCATTACATTTTGATACTTGGTGACATAACCCGTAGATTCACGGTGTTCAGTAAATAATAAGTTTGCGCTTATTGTAAATTAAATAGGCATTGCATATGCAAATATTACGCACCGTTATCATAGACATCTACTCCTTGTATTTCCAATTTTATTACAAAATTTTGCAATTTTTTATTATTTTTTTAGATTTTACAAATAGTAGAAAAAAAAAGATTTCGTTTTCTATTGTTAGAAATAGATATTCGCATTTTGCCAACATATTTTAATATTATAAAGAAAGTGGTTTCCAAGAATTTAATTCATTGTATTATTACAATTTTAAAATGCTATGTGTATTGTTCCATATGCCTAAACAACTTACGTTATTAAAATTTTGAAAAGAAAAAAGACATTTAAAGCTATTGAAACGGTTTGCAAGTTAATTATTGTTTCACTTTAACCAGCCGTAATCGACTTAGGACATGTATAGAAAGAAAAATAAAATACTATTTACGAAATTCAAACAGCACCTATATTTTTACAATTACTAGTTATTATCGTCAGATACATTTAAACGCATTGTTACTAATAATGTATGTTTTCACAAATCTCAAATATAACATGTTTCAAAACATCCTATTTATAGAAGTTCTGTAAAAGCTCTATTTCCGTTTATAGAACAAACGCATAGATAAAAATGTAAAGCAAAACATTTCAGGGCGGAACAAACAACTACAAGCTTGATTTTTAATTCAACAGACCTCCTGAATTTTATAGAGCGCGTGGGTAGTCGGCTATAAGAGTCCAAAACTGATCCAAAAATAATATCTTGAATGGTTCAATAATTTGTCAGTGGTTGATATGTGTATATGTAGTTTGCTGAAATAGAAGGGAATAGACGCTTAGACTCAACACCCACGCAAACAAGCCACTATATGCCGTTAATATCCTAATAGTGTATTTTGCTACAATCCTGGCTTGTAAGCGCCCATTAGCGCCTTGTATCTCCCCTTTTCTCGCGTTCTGCAATGTTTATTTACGTTATGTAACGGAATATTATCCATAAACCGCCGATTTATTGTGCTAAATACAATTTGGTCATTCCGTGACTCGTGTTTGCGGATTTAAGTGTCTATATCTGTCTACATAAACGCGCTGGGCGCGCCAGAATTGTGCCAAAACAGCCCACGTTCTCTCAAAACGTTTTAAACAGAGGAAAAAGGATTGTGATTAATACGCAATGATATATTAGTCGAGACATTCCGTCGAATTTATTCAATTCCACACGAACAGTAGATAAAAGTGCAACAAAATCTTCCTTCCAAAATTAATAACGTCCCTGTCAATACAGGGTGTTTCACTAGGGGGTAATTCCTCTATAACTCGTAAACGATGTGGCTGAAGCACTGAGGGACGTGATGAAAAAATAACTGGTTCTCTAAATTATTTACAAACAATGCGTAGTCTAACAACTTCTGCCATTCGTTGCGAGATACGTGTTTATTTATTATAAAATGTTTGAAGCATCTTTTTGTTCGATTGTTCGTTTGTCCCTTCCGCTTCCAATTGTTTCTCGCGCGTCTCAAGGGAATATCCTTGCTCTAGTGCTAATATATATACATCTAATATAAAATATTTGAAGCAGCTGTCTCTCGTATGAATGAGGATTTGAGGTTTCTTTGTGAGCCTCTGGTATTACCTCTGTTGCAAATTAAAAACTTTTGCCACATAACTAATTTTTTAAAATCATATCACCGAAAAATGTACATTGTTTTGTACCCAACAGAAATTGGATATTTTATAGAAATATAACCATTTAAAACTCTAAATTGATTATTATTTTTAAAAGAATGCTGTCTGAAAAAATACCACAATTTAAATTCTAAATGAGACTCTAACAATTTAAGTAAACAGTAAGAAATAACTTCTCTTTAACATTAAAATGTCGTCATTTGTTAAGCAAAGCGAGAAAAAAAAATAATTTTACACAAACATATATTTGTATAAAACTAATCTGAACAAGAAAGTGCACAAATGAATATTGTATTCCCATCTTTACAAAAACAACCCTGAAATAGTGTACATTTCAGAGGTAACTATTTTGAGCACTTATCACAACCTATTTCTTAAATCATTGTCTTATTATTGCATTTTAAATACGTGAGTGATGACACACATCGGACACATGCATTATGACAGACAAATTTTGATGAGCTACTGAGTATACCTACTATAATTGTATTATACAATTGATATCCTTGAAGACGGCTGAAATTTTATGCATTATATATAATATAATATACCAATATGGGCGTTCATTTGTGTGTTCAACAATACATTCAGAAATAAGATTTTATGAACTTCACAAAACGATCAGCCATATTATGCTTACTAACTTAAATAACTGACTATTGATCTTGGAAGATATTTTATCAACTCGTATCTAACCGCCTCCATAAAGTATAGTTCTATGACATGCTAAACTCTCTTTCACCTCCTAAAATGTTAAGCTAACTATATGCATCATTACACCAACAGCTTATCCATTTAATTATTATAAGTTTACAGATTATTTACAGTTTGTTGTAAATGAACCGAAATCTAAGCAGATTCATAATGTGTATTCATTTGTTTACTTTTTTACATATATATTCCACGCTTTTTAAGAATATATTAATAAGACTTTCAATTAATTTAGATTTATACGTTATGATTTATTTATTTTGAAAATTATCTATTTTACATTACTAATTATAGCTATTTCTGACGAAGGCATGTCTTTAAGGCTGGCAAATATATTATTTTTACTATTATATTCTTAAAGACGATATGCAATGCCGTCCTGTTGACGATTGTGCGCAAGTAGTTAGCTTTTTCTCATAAATAATTCAGGGATGTCGTCCTAATGAAAATTGGCGTGCGCGCGGTTTCATTATTGGAGAAATCACAGATGTCGCTCCCTCTATAATTTTCGTTTTGCATCCAGTCGAGGATGTCACAGCTCTTTAATAAGATTATTATGTGCTATTTCGGCTTATACGTGATTATCTAGTCTGGATGATTAATCAAAGGAACTGCGTCGAGCGATGGTTTGAAGAGAGGAAGTGAACATTTTTCTTTTCCTTTGGAGTGTTAGTCTAATATTAGTTTATCCGCGGAGATGATGATTACTATCTCCTGCGTCTTAACTACAGCGAAAATAAGTAATCGCAAATTCTAGATCGTCAAAAGAGAAAGTGCAATTCCAAAATAAAAATGAAATTAGATAATTTAAGGCCTGTCATTATTTAGAAAAAAAACCTAATGATGTTATTTCTTATACCGGATTTCTCTTTTTTTTTCTATTGCACATACATTTTTCCAAAATGCCAATGCAATAGCGTAAACCAGTTGTCACTGTTTTATTTTAATAATTAATTTGATGTTTGACATATCCTGACATTTTACTATCAACTATTTTTTATTACTTACTGTACTTTGTCTCAAAATTAGGAGAAGCAGTGGAACTAGACCGGTTTACATTGACAAATTTTATCAGCGTAAGATACTTATAAATAAAAAGGATAGAAAATAGCGGCAATGTAATATAATCCTAGGAGTCGGGACGGTAGTTAGCGTTGTTATGAATACATGGTTACGGTAACGTCAAAAAGGGGTGTTGTTGTATTTATCAGTGTAGTAATGTGATTGTTAAATAAAAATTCTTACAAAGTCAGAAGTGGAATAAGACCATAAAATACAGCGTAGGAGATGGGAAAGCGAAAAAGAAAACTCGTCGACTAGCAGCAGTAACAGCAACAGCAGCAATGACTCTACTATGTCGACGTCATCAGAAGACAATTTAAAACAAGAAGTTAAAAAAATAAAGTGCACAATTACGTTGCTTAGCAAGAAATCTACGGTATCTGCTCAAGGGTCCAGGAGATGAATTTCTAATACCGATATTTGACTCATCAAAGGACGAAGTTATGGTTGAAAAACGGCTACAGCGAATTGATAATCTGACAAAATGGTGCCGATGGGACGATGATGCCACGATGCGACTTATTGAGAGAAGACTTGAAGGGAAATGTTCGACAGTTGGTATGAATGAAGAAGTAAAATATGATGCCAATGGAACAATTAAAAGTCACATGACAGCAAAATTTCGTGTCAGTTTTCATTTTCTAAATTATTAATAGGATGTAGCAAATTATGACTCTCACATTGGCTCAACATTCGAGAGACTATTGTTTTCAGAAGCTTTCAAAATTACGTATTTAGATTTAAAAATACCTGATGAATATTTAGTTGATGCAGTAAGTGGTGGCATCACGGATGAAAATATTCCACGTATGGTGCGGTCAGCACGTCATGTCGACCCTACAGCGCGAACAATGATAAAGCACTAAAAGTAAGAACCAGACTACTAGGATCAAGTATATTATGTTATAATTGGCAAGGATTGGATCTATTTGCGAGAGAATGTGCAAAACGCGATAGAATGTTATGATTGTAAAAGCTGGCTATAAGGAAAAGCAAATTGTCCTTTGGAAATATGTGACAACACAAAGAAAATCTACAAATGTTTGGACAAGTAAACATGTATATGAAAACTGCACGGCTATAAGTGTGCATGTCTCATTGATACGGGCAGTCGAACACTTATTTATAAAGATGTCTTCAACAAAAAAGTTTAAGCTAAGCTTTTCTATTAGAGAATCTAGCGACTTGGTTTTACGAAGTTTTCTGGATCCACTGTTTTATGCTCTCAAATTTGCAGAAGTAACTCTGAAAGTAATGGAAATAATAATGGATGTTAATGTGAGTAGTACTTAGTTAGCGATGTTAAACCTTTTGCAGAGTTAATAGTAGGTAGAATGTATTAGATCAAACGTATATGTTGTTTAAAACACAAACATGTTATCTTCGAACATTACCAGTTTTGAAAAGTTTTCTGTAAAATGTGTGTTGATAATAACCTGCAAAAATCTTTGTTTCAAGAAGATCATCGTGGTAGGTATATTAATGAGGAGATGCAAACGGAATGTGTAAATATGTTGAATTCTTTCGGATTTTATTACTTTTTCAATGGTAACATCATGGTAAGACGAATGCTGTTAAGATGGAAAATTAGACCAGTACAGATACGCCTGTAGTAATTCACCTTATCCATGCCAGAAAAAAAATGCTTTGGAGGTCGATATGTACAAAAATTATTGACAGAGAGTAAGGAGAGGAGAGAAAGTGCGGGAACTGGGAGAGGGAGAGAGAGAGAGAGAGAGAGGGGAGGGAGATTTACGAACGCTGTTGAAGTTGAAGAGATCAACGGATCTCTGATTGAATGTTGACGAGGGATCGACGGATTTCCTGATGAGTATTGTGAGATCAACGGATCTCTGATAAATGTTGAGAGAGATCGGCGGATCTCTGGTGAGTGTTGCGAGATCAATCGATCTCTGACGAAAGTTGCGAGAGAGATCAACGACTCTCTGATAAATGTTGAGAGAGAAATTAACGGATCTCTGGAGAATGTTGAGGGAGAGAGATGAATTTTTGGTCAATATTACGATAAAGGTCAACGATGTAACGTAAACAAACTGAATATATGTTTTTATAAAATTTGTTTTAGATCTTTAGAAGCCTGAGGACAGACTTTTGGTTCAGGATGGCGAATGTAATATAATCCTAGGCGACAACCTTAGTTAGCGTTGTTATGGATGCATGGCTACGCAACGTCAAAAAGGGTTTTGTATTTATCAGTGAGTAACGTGATTGTTAATAAAAGTTCTTACAGCAAATTTAAAATTAATAACCAACGCACAATTTGTTCACATACGGTTTTGATGTATGTCAGGTTGTTATCTTATCTTATAAAATAACATGTGAAGATTAAAGTACTTGAGTGTTAAATGAAGATTTGTAATTAAATAGAATAAAATTACTGTGTATTGATATTTTTATTTAAAGAGTTTCATTCATTCATGTGTACTGTAGTGCTCACGTTAATAATAAATGTTGATTACTGTTTGGCAAGAATATGAATGGTTCTATTAAATCATCTGTTATTTGATCACCTTCTAATTTTCATATGTCTATGGAAGAGAGTATTGCAAACATTCAACTAATTTGCTGTAATCCTCCTATCAGATAACTCCAAAACATCTGAAAGGTACCTATTCAAAATATTATTTTTCTAGAGGAATAAATCGCCCTCGAGGAAACTGTTGAAAACGGTTGCTTGAATCTGTTTTCTTAACTTATTAAATCACATTAGCTCTAGCAACACCTTCATTTTTTTTATAAACAGCCAAAATAAGCAATAAATGAAAATGATATGAAGAATAATATTTTGGAAATACTGTTGATAAGATCAACGTTGACAGTTAAAAATAAATAATGACATGATGATGATTTCCCGCAATATTTTCTTTTTATATAAAACAAGGTTATGCGAAAGCCGCGACTAATTTAAATCACTTCTTCTAATTTTGAGACAAAGTTTAATTTCATTAGTAGTTTTAACTAAACATGTAAAGCAACATAACAAGCATAAAGTTTTATTTAAGTATAAGTTATATTTTTGAAAAGAACGCAGAGTATTTCTAACAAATTATGACGGTGTTCTATCACGTGCAATAACAGTCTTTCTGTTCATCCAAGTTATGTATTTGCACCTTATTGTATTGTAATCTTTGTTCTTAGGTGATTTCAAAGACAGTAATCGTTTGAAACAAATCGGCTGATCTCACAGTCCCTGGTTTGGGATTAAAATTGTGAATTTTAAATTGCTTTTCGAACATATTCGAAAAGCAATTTAAAAAACTTCACTTGGAATCAAGTTTTACCAATATTTAGCGTTTCTGTTGATGGAACGATATGGTCTTGCAACAAATCAAGAAATCAGAAATATTGCTGGATTCCATCAGTAAAAACTAGGCCAATAAGTCTATCTATATTATTTCAATTGGCTTTTTAAGGGTATTATGTTCGGCTAAAGTTTTGAGTGTGATGATTAATTCGTGAGTTGCTAGTTTGGTATGGATTATTATACCCGTATTTCAATGGATAAATGTATAATAAAACAAAGATTATCAGAGTTGACGTCACTACTTAAGGTAAATGTACAGTATGTAAAAATCATACCTGTTACGAAAAATCTGATTAAAGGGAATAATATCTGATACTTTTGGTTTATTATTAAAAATGGAAATTTTAACAAGTTATAGTTTCCTACATAAAGTTGTGGGGAACTAAAAAAAAAAAACAGTAAAACAAATGGGTATATAAAATTTCCACGAAATTCTTGCTTCAATATTTCTTATAAGGACTTAGCAAACTTTAACGGTCTCTTTGATATATTTATATAGTTTAATTTACTGTAACAGTTTACTATTCAAGTGCTTCTAGATCAGTTATATAATATATAGAAGTTTGCATAATAGCTAAACAACGGGAAAATGTTACTAAATTACAACATAAACAAAGCATCACAATATAGATTTAGGATATAAAAGAATTAGTACAAGCTTATTCATTCCTTACTCACGGTTACATCAATCACACAAAAATATAGAAAGAAACCGTGTCTATATCTAAAGGTGCGTCCATACGATTCGGGGTTTGGCGAACTTCGAGCACAGCGTTCGGTATGAAAGTTGTGTTATTTTTCTACGTTAAATTAAAAAATAGAATGATATATAGGGTGTTCTATTTAAAATAACGCAGTAAGTATGGGTTTTTCTATTTTTGGAACACCCTGTATAGTCGAAAATATTTTTAGGTTATGCAGCATTGAGTTATGTAAAACTTTTGTATTAAAGGATTTTCTTCTAAAATCAAAAATAGAGCTATAATCAAAGACCCAGTTTTCGGTGGGATACCCTGTATAATGCTGTATACCTATACACTATATTACAAACGGTGCAAATGTCTGTAAGTAATAATAATATAATGAATAATAAAATGTCCGTGTATGTCAAACATCAAATTAATCATAAAAACAAAATAATAATTGTAAAAATGAATGATAAATATAGTCCTTTCCAATCTTGTTTTATTGAGTATAATCTTTACATGTTTCGACCTGTGGCCATCTTCAGAAAACTAAAAAGAATGAAATGCAAATGTGTTCTTTTTAGTTTTTCTTTTTCCTTTCTATTTTTTAGTTTTTGTTTTAGTTTTCTGAAGATGGCCACAGGCCGAAACATATAAAGATTATACTCAATAAAACAAGATTGGAAAGGACTCTATTTATCATTCAATTTTATACACGTTTATCCAATCCAATGGAGACCAATAATAAAATAATAATTGGTATAAATGGTTGCCTATTTGGCAGTGCGTTGAACAATTTGTATTTTAAAGTTACATGTAGTAAAATGTATGTGTAATAATATAAAAAGCAAACGGGATACAACATCAAATATGTATTTAAAGAAACATTTCGGCTTCTCGGTTTTCCATTTTTAAAATATCCAATTATGGCTTCGGTAGGCCTCCAGCAACTATTTCCATTACTATTAATTAAACTAATTTTCGGTTACACCTCGTTTCTGCTGCGTAATTACTTGTTAATTAAAAGCTATCTGCCGTGGATAACTTGATGCCTGGTCGGACAGTTGGCGTTTCGATTTAGGGCTTTCCGTGACCCATATCCCTGGTTATCATGAATGACGTACGACGTCAATCTGATCTATGTATGCATCATTCTACTTACAGCAATATTTATGTACACCGTGCATTAATGAAATAATTTAGTCGTACATCGGAATCTACTGCGACAATGCGATTATCATCGGCCACTACATTGATTGTGTGAAACATTTTTTTTTAATTTAATATAGCATACCTCAATAATTTTTGTGTTCAAAGTTGTAAATATTTCTCTTATTTACTGCATTCCTATTTATTTATGTCAATGAATAATCAATTTTGTTCTAAAGAAATATTTTCTAAATAAGACGCAAATATATTTGGTTTCAAAAATAAATAGATTAGAGTAAAAGAGATTTTATATTTATATGTCATTTTGAACTTGTCTTTTAATCAGTTTTACACTAACTTTTTAAGTTTATTGTTGTAGAAGTAAGTGGCGGCTCGTGAGTTATGAAAAAGGGTGGGCACAAAATAAAAATAGATAAATAAATTAAATTCCAAAGTGTACTTCCTAATTCTTTGATTAATATACTATAGGATCAAGTTGTTTTGGCAGTACATAACATGAACTAAGATTTATTCAAAGCATCGCGGATGCAATAACTAAAATAAATATTTTACGTCCATATGTAGTACTTATGTTGGTAGATTGCATATTTATTATACAACTTACCAACCTAGACCGGTATTGTAACCAACAATAAGGAGAACACTTAAAAAATGACTAACGTTTTACTACTTATGCATAATACAACATTAAAATATATTTACATACTAAAATCAATGCCACAATTTTTATTAATGATTCTCTTTATCGCATATTTAACTTAAATGTCATTAGAAATTACACAAGTTATATTTATTACAGAGCCGACTCGAATATATCACCCACACTGTCGGTGCGTGAGTATGTTGCATTTATTAAATACCAATTAAATTCATAAGTACCGAAATGGTAGTGAAATTTCAGCTTTATAGGCGCAGTGGGCAGCGTAGTATTCTACGTTAGACGTTATTCTATCACCGAGTTATTTTTTTCGCATGTCTTTATTACATCTGTATACCTGTAACAAATGTAACCGGTTGGTATTGTTTGTTTTCTATTGTCAAAATATTAACCAGTCAAACGCATTAACGTTCAAATATATTTCATGATTATTAAAACGATCGTTGTGGAAGTAGAAAGTGTGCGCGATATATTAATAATTCATAATGCTGTGGTGGCGATAAAGTTACCACAATGTCGGTTTAGCTAATTTCGTATTTCGAGACTGGTGGAGGATTAAAGGTTAATAATAATGTTCACATTTATGATATTTTCTCTCTCCTACGCGTTTTAGTTTGGTCTGGCAGCGCAACCTTTCTTTATTTATAGGGAAATGCACATGCAACATATAAATCAATGATGAATCATCTTGTAAATGATTTAATTAGCACTTAGTAGTGTATATGAAATAGAAAAATAACGAGTTAGTTAGTTAGTAAGAGACTCCATCCGAATATTTTCATTAGTCGTCCCATCTACTGCGACCACTATAGGTTCTATTATAAAATGGATGTTATCTTAAAGTTCAAGCCCTCAAGGTGCACTGAGAAAAATTTTTACTAACCGTAAGTGAAAATTTAGTATTGTCAACTAAAAAATTCATTTGTATATGTGACAAATGAACAAACTGTTTGCAGCAAGTAAAGTCATATTTCTAACAATGGTGACTGGCACTAAATAACTTTAGTTTTCCTGGTAAACGAAAAACATCATTTATAACACAAATACTCCAAACTGCGGTACGGGTATTGCTGTAAACTTCTCCTAAACCCCTCACCACAAACTGCACCAAACTGGACGTACGTTTCGATAGCAAATCTATCATCATCAGCAGAAACACTGAACTGCACTCAGTGTTTCTGCTGATCAGTGTTCAAGTGGGTGAACTTGGTAGTACTTTTTACACTTATTTCATATCTGTTTTTTTCTCTATCAGGCATGGTTGCAGAGTAACAAAGCAATGACATTTTGTGAAAGTCTATATTATAATATGTGTATAAATAAAGTGATATATTTACTTGGAAAATGTGCTGATATATGACTTTCGGCTGTACTTTGCATCAGAAACATCTTTCTTCAGCGTCTGCCAACATAGCAGGGCTCCATTTGCCTTGGTATCCTGTTGAAATCTTTCGCCATGCTCGTCATTGACTGCTCTAAGGTTTTTCTGGGAAAAAGTCCAAGTACGAGTCAAGAAAGTGTATTTTAAGACTCATGTTGCAACCCATGGCTTTATATGAGACCAGTAGGTTGTTAACAATCTCTACGTAGTTTTCGGCTTTAGGATTTCACAAGAAGCCGCCGCAAATCTACTTAAAAGACAACCATGCTGCTTTTTCAATTCCATTTAGCGTGTCAACCAATTTTTCATCTCGAAATAGCTATTTGATCTGGGATCCCACAAAAATACTTTCCTTTACCTTGGCATCACTGATTTCAGGGAATTTACTCCTCACATATGCAAAACCCACTGTTAGTTTTATCCATACCTTTGGCATAGTTTTTCATCAACCCAAGCTTAATGTGCAAAGGGGACAAATAATTTTTTTGAGGATCAACAAGTGGGGTACCAATGACATTCTTATTTCCTGGTGTCAGTAAAGTTTTTGAAGAATTTCAAAAGGAAGGTTCATGTTGTCATAAAGATTCTTTCAAATCGCTTGCATGAGCTAAAGGAATAGAGGGTAACTTATTTCTATTGCGGAGTAGTATCGCTTTCAAGCTGAATTTGGAAGAGTCAATGAACAAATGCCACCAATCTGTATTAAATTCATGACCAAGCGTTTTCATAACAGAACGGACGCCATTATAAAATACAAGTCCTTCTTCCATAGAGAAGAAATTCTCAAATTCTGCATAGCGATTACAAAAAGAGCAACTTTTGTTAAACTCTGAAGAAGATTCCAGTCTTTTAATCCGGAACTTAGAACTTTAAACAACTTTAAATCGCGGATGAGGTCGTTGAGATTTTCTTGACCTAGAAGATGCGGTATACAACAGGACGAATCTGATTGAAATGGTGGATCCAAATCCATATTGGCACCTGCAAAGCTTTTTTCGTTTACTTCGTCATCAGCACTTTCATCGTCGCTTAGTGTCATGTTGTATGAAGATTCAGGCACAGATAATTCCGGACTATGAGGTACTGGTATCACTGCAGATGGAATTTTAGGATATTTTACAGTATGAGAGTCGTTGTTGGGAATAATAGGAGTGGGACGTCTGTTAAAGGAGTAACTAATTACTGTCACCTTCATCGGCCAGCACCAGGTACAAAATCTGAAAACGTGATCGATTACTTAAATTCAAAGCAAATTACGGATGTTAAATGTGAAGAGCTAAACAGTAAATTCCCTGATATTTACTCGTCGTTTAGTTTCGGCGCCTTCTAAATATATGGACGTATTGATGAATCCGGAAAGTTGGCCGAAAATCTGAAATGAAATCTGTGTTTTTCCATCACCTGGCCAGAAGTCAGCGGAACACTTACACCGAGAGAAAAAAAAGTGTTGTATTAACTAATAAAATGGTGTATTAAACACTTTTTTTCTTTTTCAATATGAGCAATGATATTGTAGTGTTAATGCAATACGTAAAAAAATTTTCAATTACGTTAGTTAACTGAATAATAATAAATGTTATAAGAAACAGACTACGCGTGATTCTTTGAACGCGTACTTAATTTTCCATTAACAATTTCTACCTGCTAATTGAATAATACAACAGCATTATCCAAACACAGTTACTTGTTGTAGACACACGAAGTAATAATTGTCTCCATAATTTTATAATATTGGTTTAGCACTATAAAATGTTGATTCAAAACTTATATTGTTTCATTTAACCTACCTGTAGTATTCATCGAATGACTATTTGCATGTAATTCAACACCTTTAGGTAGTTATACGAAAAAGATTTTCTTGTTAGTGGAACCATTTTCGATTTTGCTTAAAATCACGTTACTGATCGGGCAAGTTTTTAATTTCATCGATGGATTCATCGATTACTGTATCATTAATGTAATAAACAGAGATACACTGTAATCAATGGATCTATGGATGAAATTAAAAATCCGCCCGCACATTCATCAATTAGTCCGTTGCATACGCAACGCATAGCTATATATTGCCTAATTACGAAGACTATAGTAGGTAATAGAAGGAACACATTGATATCAACGGATTGTAATCTCATTGGAAATTATCACTGTTAAAGACACATACAATGTAAATACGTAATATTTTTCGTACTGAACTAATCAACTTCAGGTAAAGTCAACAACAAAAAACGTTTTACAATGACAATATATTCAATATGTATATATATATATCAAACATTTACGGCATTATATAGTAAACTTATATTAGCTTAATAACATAACTAACAAAATTATAAAGGTTTTATTCATACATTTGAAATGAAAGTATAATTTAACGTTTCATAATAAATCATTAATAACAACATTTAACCAAAATTCGTTATTAGCATTTACCGATTTCGCAATACTATCCACCAAATAATCATTATTTTCAACGGAATTGGCTTTTATCATATTAATCGATTTACTTAAACCATTAGAGGCAAAATGATTTATTTTACCATAAGCGGGACAACTGTTTTGCGCATGCGTAAAATTGCAACGTGTACACCGACCTGTTCTAGAATTGTTCGAATCCGTTACAAACGATCTTGTTTGAATTTGCCGGACACCTCTTTCCAGTGATCTTCCATCCTTGTGCGGCCCTTGGGTGAAACGTGTCTTTTGTCTTGCTCCTGCATCCGGCTGTCGATCGATGTTTTTTTTCCACCGTAATTTCAATATTATTTAAAATTTATCGAGCTTCCTTTCCTATACAGTGTAACAGCGTCGCTGCTTGTATTTCGGCTGGTTTCCCACTGCAACCATTCGCGGTAGAATATAATCCAATTTTTTGCTAGGTCGCACTTCCATTTTCATCTTCTCGGTTGATATTTCTCCTTTTTTTTGTCATTTCTGACACTTTTTTTTTTATAATTGTTGCACTTTTTCTTCTTTCACTGATTTTTTTTTTATTTTGTTTATTTTTATTTTGACTGCGACATGTTATAATATATACTCCGCGATGGGTTTTGATTATCTTTATTATTCAATATTAATGTTACAGAAAGCTTACAAACATAGGTCTTACTGCTACCGAGTTGGTAACTGACTGACTATACGCATGTGCGATCCCAATATGAATAGTAATTAAATATTACTTCATTGAGTTTAACACCGATATAAATGTTTAAAGAACACCTTTTTCAAATGTCAAATCGACAATTTGTGGGTTAAACCAACAAGATAAAATATTGGTTACGCCTGAACACTATAATCTTTGTTAAATTAACTCTAAAGTGTGCAACAAATAAATATGTTTGTTTCAAATAGGAGCATATGATTTCACTTGAATGCAACATGGTTTAAATCATGCTCATATTCGTTGACACTACAAAAATGTGAAATAAACCATTTCATTTCTTCAGTTAAACATTTCGCTTGATGCATCAGAACATAGATTATTTGTCCTGTGGAACAACCGAGTGCTGCACCATTCTAAATGTTATTTTAAGGTCGCAGTGTGTTGAAATTTATATTGTTTCCAAGCATTGGCAAAGTGATAACCAATTAAAGCCTTATTTTCAAACAATTATATGTTAGCTTCTATTTTTGTTGGCCTGTAAATAAGCATGGAGGAGTCGCTCTTATACTTGTAAAGGAATAACACTTTAAACAAGACAGACATCAATAATGTACCTATGTAATATAAATGTGTTAATGTTTCAAACATTAATGTAATATTCATTGCTTTATATAGAGTATCGTCTTCTGATACTAATACATTCCTAGATACGCTTTTAAATTTGTTAGAACTGATTGCAAAAGAAAATAAGCATGTTATTATGGGTGGGGACTTTAATATTGACTTTGCCACTTATTCTCCATTACAACATTCCCTCTTAGATTTATTAAATAATAATAACTTAAGTATAACAATCGATGTTCCCACGCGAGTGTGTAGGTACTTCTACCTCTACTTGTGTCGATAACTTTTTAATCAATTTACCAGTTGATTGTTGTAATACCCAATGTCACGACTTTAATCTGTCAGACTATTTCGGTTAAATTTTAACTGTTTATATCTATTTACGTGTTGATCATCTTGCACCTCGGCGTAAACGAACATTTAGTCCATGCTCACTGGAACTGTTTATTAGTTATCTTTGTAACGAGACTTGTATATCAGTCTATGAACTTACTTCTTGTGATAAAGCATTGTGAAAATGTAGAAATTTTTAAACATTACCTGGACATTTTGTTTTCCTTATGTAAAACATGTTAAACCTATTTCATATAATGACTGGATAACTCCTGATCTAATACAATTAAAAAATAATTTATTATATCTGCGTGGTGTTAGCAGAAAATATCCTGCCCTTAAGCCTCATTTCTTGATATATGAACAAATCTATAAGGAAGCGCTTAACACATTGAGAAAGAACTACATCAATGACAATTATATATTGACCAGTCGTAATATGTCTAAAACCCGAATGGGACATTATCAGAAGTAATTCACCCAATCTAGTCCCTAATAACAAACTGGCACAAACTCAAAGTTTATCACTGCTTTGTAATAATTTTAATAAAAAATGCAACTCCACTCAACTATTTGTTCTAATTTGATTGACGTAACTTTTAATAATAATCCTAACAGCATTTTTATTACTCCAGTTACCACAAATGATGTATTAAGAGTAATTAATAAATTAAACAACTCTATGACTACAGGCGTGACTCAATTCCTCCTTTTATTATAAAAAAAAATGTGCTCAATCGATTTTAACTCCTTTGTCTTATTTAATTAACTTCTCATTTAATAAAGGTGTATTTCCTTCTTTATTCAAATTAGCTATTGTTATTGCCGTGTATAAAAAAGGTAACCCTGATTGTCTAGATAACTATCATCCCATAAGTATTTTACCAGTCCAAACGTTATGAAGCTTTGATGAATGAAATGTTAATCGCTTACTTTAGCAAGTTTAATCTTTTCGCTAGCCAGCAACACGATTTTATTCCTAATCGTTGTGTTAATACAGCTTTACATAAACTTATTCAGCAAATCTCCCTCAATATTGATTCGAATTTTCCCTGTTTAGCAATGCTTATAGATCTTTCGAAAACTTTTGATAGTGTTGACCGTAAATTATTGTTTGCTAAGATGCATAACTATGGCATAAGGGGCAACCCTTTAAGTTAGTTCGAAAGTTACATATTTGACACATCGTACTCAAAGGGTAATAATTACGATATACGTGAAGTTGATCGCGGTGTTGATCCGCAAGGCTCAGTCTTGAGCCCTACCTCTTCCTAATTTTCATTAACGACCTTCCTAAGGTCCTTACAACTGTTTTTAATGTTGCTCTGTACGCCAACGACATTAATATAATTGTTAGTTCCCCCAGCATATCCGCCTTATTTCAAGCAGCTAACCTTTTGTACACTCCATTGTGTGTTGTAATGATCTTGTGGTCAACACTAGCAAAACAAACTGTATCTGATTTAAGAATAACAATAAATATAATATTTTGTATTAAATGGTAATTCTATTGAACTAACCAAATCATCGAAATTGCTCGGTGTAATATATGATGGTCTAAAGTGGGGGCATATTGAAATCTTTGTTGTGAATTGGCGAAGATATGCTATGCTCTATACAATTTGAAAAAGTCGTGCAGTACCTTTGTTCTTAAGACTTATTATTTCTCACATTTTCATTCAAAAATGACCTATGAAGTAATTCACTGGGGATCTGGTTATGGCGTTAAGCGAATATTTCTATTACAAAAACGTGCTCTACGCATCGTATTTGACTTACCATATCAGGCTTCTTGCAGAGATATTTTTAAGACTAATAAAATATTAACGTTTTATGATGCTTACATTCTGGAAGTTCTGTGTTTTGTTTTTAAATATAAATTGGAGTTTTCTACTGACATCTTACATGGTCACAATACGCGTCAAATTAATCATTTATTACCTCCCATAGACAAATCATCGTTATTCCAGAAGAATTTAACTTATGTTGGCTGTAGGTTGTTCAATAAGCTACCCAATGAAATCAAAACATCCAATAATTTACACCGTTTTAAACATAAAGCTAAATCGCATTTAATGGAGTTATCTTGTTATTCAATCAATGATTATTTTCTATAATTTTAAAATTTCATGTTATTCTTATTTCTCTATGGATACTCTCTTTATTGGCGTTATTTTGTATGTTTATGGTTTATATGTTTCATAGTCTGAAATAAAGAGCTATTATTATTATGTAATATTTAAAATAAAATATCTTAATTTCCAATAGACCTTTTAGTTTAATTTTAGTGGCACTAGTGTCTAGTACTTTGAATTACGTGAACATGCACCCCATGTATTTGGATTGCCGATCGCTGTACTAGCTGCACTGACACCATAGTATTACCCATGTTTTACCACAGAATAGTATAACAATCAGAATTCTCACTCGCATACGCGGGAAAGTTTGCGTATTTCTAATGCGCTTCTAAAATCCGCCATCCTCTAAAGAATGATTTTACTTCACTGCAACGAAGAGTGTGCAGCTGTAACTGTTTGTTTACTTCTTTGAATAGTTGGACATTGGACATTTGTGTATACAGTTATTTCATTCTTTAGATTACATGAGTACAACACAATCGTTTTTTTATAACCTATCTGTAAAACAACACAGTAAATAAACAATTATCGCACCAAAGTAAAATATTGATATTACCATGGAAGTAAAAATTATTTGCCGAAGTTTTGAAATGCATTCAGTTACCGAAAAAAAAGGAATGGCACCTTTTTTTTTTAATACTAATTAATAATTTCGTGTAATAAATTTTATTTTGGGAATATATCCAAATAAATGTCTCCTAAACCACAAACGAAGTTTCCAAAATAACACCAAGATGATTTTTAATATTACATGTGTAATTAAATATCGTGCAATTCTAATATGTCGATTATTGTATCGTATTTCAAACATATTGAAACAAAATCACTTCTGTTCACAATGAGTACATACTAAGTAACGATTTTTTTATTGGCATTTATTGATAATAGTTAATCACGTTAGATATGTGATTGTATTAGTATATTAACATAAATAACTCAAGATTCTGGCTTTGTGAATAGAATATACATTTTCTTTAAACTTAACGAAACATTAATTATCTGTAATATTACGTCAAGTAGTTAGTGCATATGGATGGTGCTTGTTAAAAAGAAACCAAATGCTGTATTATAAATTATAACATACACTTCTTTTTCATTTATAAATAAGGACATATTGGTTTCATTTATTTAACAGTAATTAAAGAGGGTAACAATATATTTCACGTTTTCCACCTGAGTATTATACTGATACAAATACTGTATTATGTATGTAAATAGAAGGGTGGTGTTACACTGCGACCTAAAAGATTGTGTCCCCTATTCTTGCTGCTTTACAGCTGGCCTTCCAATCCTATTCCCTCTTAGAAAGTGTAGGATGTCAGAGGGCCCCAGTCTAGGTAAGTCTCCCTCTTCGATTTCACATGCTCCCAATGCAATTCCCTCGAGTTGCACAGTGCTACGCAGTTTGAGAGGAGCTGGATGGATGTTTCATCCTTTCCTACAAAATCTGCATTCAGGATCTTTTCCAATCCAAGCTTACTCAGGTGTCCTTTCAGTCTACAATGGCCTGAAAGTATTTCCTGTTAATATGCGAACATTGTTCTTACTCAGTTGATGCATTCTGTAATCCTCTTTCTGGTTATAAGTCCCAGGAAGAATTTACTTTGCCTCAATTCCCTGGAGATTTTTTCAGTTAACTGGATTTTCTCTGCTCCATTTCCATTTTTAGTTTCTTCAGTATTGTACTGCTACATAACCCGCAAAAGGGTTCAGACCCTACAAAAGGCATTCCAGCCCCTTTTTACATACAAATGCTAACTCTGATTATTACATCCCTGACTTTGTTCTTCCCAAAATCGCGTCTGATGACGTTCGAGGTCACGAAATAGAGCTTGAAAAGATCGAAGGTGCCGACTGAAAGTGAAACTTCTGATTGTTATACTATTCTGTGGTATCAAGTTGAATTGCATATGCTTTTCTTGAAGTGTGACTAAATTTACAGAGTCTACCATACCGTCACTTACGATGGTTTCATATTTAACTTATTTTTCGAATTCTCACAATCTCAGTTAAGCTGCATTAATATTTGTTGACAGATATTCCCAGACTATTTGTTTTAATCTGTATCTCATATCGTTAGTGACTTACGTGCATCGGAATGGGAACTATCCAATCTTCAAAAATTATTTTACCCACTCAGAGTGTTTTTCCGCAGAAAAAAAATTGCCTAGTACATACCTATGTGTGATCTGCATGTTCTCCAAATTTCATAATTTTTTGAATTTCTGGGTTCAAAGAACGAAAGGAGAAGGTATTATACTGCTGCTACATTTACGATGACTGTCGTTGTTTAAATAATCACTCACTTCCAGTTTAGATTTAAACCATGTTTAAGGTATTCTTTAAGCTAAAAAACAATATCAATTTTCATACGACATTATATTGCTTCATACTACGATATTGGATATAAATTGTTGTTATGCTCGTAATTACTTATGGTGCATAAAGAAACAATTAGCAATATCCCAGGAGCAGTGAAATGAAGTAGATGCGAAGGTACGAGAAGCTAAACTATTTTCAGGTTAATTTAATATTCAAAATTTCGCCATTGGCTGTTGCTTAAGTGCACGGAAAGTAAGCAGTGATGCTGCCACTTTATTTGCATTCCGTTGAGCACAGTTAAAATGACCACATTATTGTCGGCACAAATTATAATGTGCAATGCCGTTTTTCTTGTATATTTGTATATTTTCATGTCATAAAATCGCCATCTTACTAATTGATATAGTAAGTACCGGTGTTACGCCGAAGCCATTATACGTTTAAGTCTTATATAATAAGACTGTCTACACGCGATCTCCACAAGAGATACGACGTAATTATGCAGATAGTCAAATGTGTACCAGGGTAATTTATGAAATGATGCTCGACTTAATGCCCTCAATTAATCACACGGGCCACTTATCTCAATCAGCGATCTCAAAGCAATCTCTTTCCTGGTTTGGTTAGCTCGCTGATACTAAATAAGGTGATTTCCATGGTAAAGACTTTTATTTGTCCCCAATCTGCAATTGGAGTTTCAATGTCTACTATTTATATTGTACAAAATCTATGCGAACACCTACGAATTGTAAACGAACTTTTTTTTTTTTTATAAATATGCCTTGATAATGCATACAATAGAGATTACTTAGTTACGTTGTGCCCCTGGAACATTATAAATTATTAAGCCTCAAACGAATATTCAAATGGGCGAAGCCGTGTGTTGTCGCTATTTATGTGTAGGAACTATCAAGGCATATTTAATAAAAGAAAAATATTTTACCTTCATAAGCATTCGCGCATTTTTTTATTTGCTACTAAGGTTAGTGGTAATCTTCAAGGATGCACAAGTACCAGCAATCGTTCATGCTCTGAAATACATGGATCCCTATCCACTGCCGAGCAGTTGACAAGAGGGTGAGCAGGAGTTTCCTCCGGACTCTCATACTTTCTGCACAGGGGAGAGTTCACTAGCCCCATGCCATGTATGTGTTTGTTCAGTGCGCAGTACCCTGTTAAGATTCCTGTGAGAAATCTCAGTCATGTATACGTATTGCTGTGTAGTGACTGAAATAATTGAAATTGCCAAATGAATTTAACAAGGAAAACGAAAATTAAATTAGCTAGCTCAACGGATAAAAATTTTAAAATTGAACAAAAGAACTATTAACCTCAGAGTTACACTCGTGAATTAAAACTTGAATCTAGCCACGAAAAATAATTGTGAGTGAATGAAATCAGACTCTCTTAATTACCCGAAAAATTGAAAAGGTTTAATATAAAATAAAAGAACAGAATTTTTAACCCAAAGATGCTAATTAAAAATCAAATTTTATTTTTTAAAATGGGTTTAATTACAAAGGAGCAGACAAAAAACCGTAAACTGAAAGTTCTGGCCTAAATTGAAAACTGCACTTGATTCTAAATTACAATAGGACAATGCTATTTCCTATACAAAGCAAAAATTTTGTTTGTTCAGGAAGATAATCCTAAATATTTCAAATTCAATCTACGTCGTATCATATTAAAACAAACTAAACTAAGCGTGAACAATTTCTAGCAAATACAACAATGAAAACTAAATGCAAGCACAATGCTTCTACTCAACCCAAACGAGGTGATTGATAAAATAAAATGAATCAGCAAAAATAGAAAAACGGAAAAATTAACTCTTTAAACTATAATGAGAGAATTCACACTAAAAATATTCTTCTTGCACAAAAATAATAAATAATCTTATATCTACAACGTGCACGACATCAATATATTGACAATTATTACAAAATGATTCCTTGATGGACAAAATTTTTAAAGAAAGAAACGAAATTTAACTTAAGTTCAAAATGGGTACAAAATGGCAACAATGATATACAAAATACGTCTACTCCGATAACAGTCGACCAAGGAATTGCCTGACAAAATTCTCAACGCAAACGCACAATTCACCGACAAAAAATTAAGTAGAAATAAGCATGTGATAATATGAGCAAAACAATAGACATCTTAATGAAGAAATTAATTAAAAAACTTAACACTTAATCAAATAAATCATACAATCAACTCATTAACTAAATTTAAAACAAAAATAAAATAAAAATTTGTGAAAATTCTCCGTACATTGATACCGAACGAAGGAGTAATCATGAAAAGAACTAGGCAACTTACAATACACACAGAAACATGGTTGCTGTCTACAGCAGTATGTACAACATTTATTATATATTTAAAATTAAATCGCATTTATATTATTTACAGGCCAAATTCATAGTCAAACGGCTTTGGTTAGTAGTAGGGAAAGCGTATCCTTCTTTCTTCTTATTTCTCTAAATGTTATACACGTATATATAAATAATAAATAATAATTGTTGTTGTCCTGTTGTGAGTAAGTGAAAGATTTTAATAGTTTAAATGAACAAAGAACAATAAGAAGTTTCACTCAAGTTGATTATATTCGCACTAGTTCCTCGGCAAATATTAAAATTAATTTGTGTAATCTATTTAGTGCCGCACCGAAAAATTTGTTTCATTGAAGATGGGAATTTTATCGCTCGCACACAAATTAGCGAATTCTAATATACTATCTTCTCCGCCCTTTTGCATTTATTAAAAAGGTTCGCTTTCCCAATGAAATGTACCCGGAAAAATTTGTTGCGCATCTCAGCCAGTTTCGGAAGATTAAAGCCAACTTTCTATCATGGCTCCCGGAGTAATTAAAATTACTAGGGAGAGCCAACCGAAAGATTGATGAACACAGTTCTCGCAGCATTACTTTTTCGCTTTATTAAGTATAAAATCGTTAAATAAACGTATCGATGGTGGGTAGTCGTCTTACATTTCATTTGTACTTCGAAGATATAGATAATAAACTATAAATGAATGAAAAACAGATGAAACATTTCTCAACTTAAAAATATTGATGTAATTGCCATAAATATCCCAAAACCGTCAAAATTGCTAAGGTATTATGAGAATGATATAATTATAGTGCGATAGGTACTACACTTATTATCCCATACAACAACCATATGAATAAAACAATGACAGAAACGAATGAACAATATAACATTGCACATATGACAGAAGCAGAAAGTAGTTTTGATAACATTAGAAGAACAATAAATCTCAAACCGTATTATTGATTATATAAGTATGATATACCAAATCATCTACTACTCTATATTGAGATAAAAAAAAACCTACATTTTTTTGAGTCAATATTTTATTCTTTTCAATAATTGTTCAAGTGTCGGCCATTGTCCATTAGGCAATGTGTCGTACTATGAAGAAGCTCTGTTGTACAGGCTCTTCTTATTGTCTTCTGGAGAAATTTTGGCAAAGCTTGACATGTTAGTTGTTTATGTAACTCGAAAACATTAACTGGCTGTTCGGCATAAACAACCTGCTTTAAAAATCCCCACAGGAAACATCTAGGGGTGTCATATTTGGTGGAGCGTGGGGGCCACTTATTGGTCCTCTATTTCAATCAGTTCTGAATGAAACGGTGCCGTCCAAATATCGACGAACCATGCGAACTTGCGAAGAAAATTATGGGTGCAATTAAGAAACAAAATAAAGTAGGAGATACCTTCCCCTACTTTATTTTGTTGTAGTTGTACGCGAGTGTGTTATAATGGAAGAATTTGATGGTACAATGTCGTCTCATTTCCGTTGGGAATTTTACTGGCAAATTTTTATCTCTGTTAGTTTCCGAGTAATGGGCGTGGGGAAAATATATGTGGAACACACTGCATATAGGTGTTTCGAAGTATCCTGAATATTTTTGTAGGTGGTTCACATTCAAATTTTAAGACGAAGTACCATAAAAGTGGTGATAAGTTTTTGTTTAGTGGTCTTTGGGAGTTTTGGACCATTACTGGTCCGAACTTAAAAACCAACGAATAATTCTAATTTCGTTGTAATAACTAGTTCTATTTCGATTGTGTTGTTCATTTTAAGCCTTTTGAACGATGTCTGCGTTTTCTAATGCTGAAATGGCTAATATGCATTTTTTGATTGGATTAGCCAATGGTAATGCCTTAGAGGCTAAGCGTATGTATGCCCAGCGTTATCCTAATAACCGCTTATGTACCATGTTCTGAAACGTTTACTAAACTGCATCTTCGTTTACAAAGAAACCTGAAGTATTTGCAAGGATAAGGGATATGTATTGGAGTGACCTAGAAAGGCGAGAACTCCACAACTTAAAGATGAAGTTCTTCAAATTATTGATGAACATCCAGAAACGAATGCCAGAAAAATTGCTCAACAAGTAAATGTATTCACAAAACTGTTTGGAGTATTCTAAAAGAAAATTTATTGCGTCCATATCATATTTAACGTGTTCAAGATCTTCCACCTTATGACTACCCGCTCCGTATTGCCAATGGTTTTTACGAAAAATGCAAACAATCCGTACATTTTGCTCCTAACTGTAGTGTTTACAGAATCTGAACCAACTTCTCGAGACAGTCAGGTAGAGTTATGAATTTTCATAATGACCACAAGGGGCTGATGAAAGCCACATACCACAGTTGCAGCACGATTCCAAAAATTTAATAAAACCATTTTTCATTTCGCAATGGTTAAACCGTGATACATATCTTCATTTTCTAGAAAATGAGTTTCCTGTTCTTTCGTACCTCTCATTATTAGAAGGCGTATGTGGTTCATGAATGACAGCGCACCTCCACATTTTGCAATAATAGCAAGGAAAATTTATAAATAACGTTTATTCAAACCGTTGGATAGAACAAGATATATGCACACCTATTACCCCAATCACCTGATCATAATCCACTGGAATTTTTGTGTGTGAGGATAAAATCACTCGTTTATACAACCTCGATCTTAAGAGATCTTACAAGATCTTCAAACTCGCATCATAGAAGACTGTAATGTTATTCGCCACATTCCTGACTTTTTCGAATGCATTCGGCTATCCACTAGACGTTGATCAAATGCTTGTGTTTTAGTGGAAGTGCAGCATTTTTGAACGGTCATACATCTGAAATGTACATAACTCTTTAATGTCTTTAATTTGTAAACAATGTTCTATTGCTTCTAGTAAAATAATAAAAAAAAACATTGAAACACCTTGTATCTGCATTAACGATGAAAATTTATCACACATGTTTATAGGAACTTTTCGTCTTAAAATTGAATGACGAATCGTCCGCAACAATATTTCAAATTATTCTCAAAACACCATGTATAATTTATCCTACTTTTTTGTTTTGTTTTTACATATTTAATATCTTTTAATTCATCTAATTTATATTTTAGTTATTATTATTAACCTCTAATTTTACTTTATCTGAAATGATATTTTACATATCAAGGCGAAAATAGATCTGGTAGTTGATATTTACTATTTCATTGTGTGTTCAATATCCCAAAACTATAGTGCAATATTTGGACTGATACTAATAATATTTGTGCTAAAATTTCATATGTGCTCCAATGGCGGGTCAATGCCGAAAAAAAAAGAAGAACTTGATAGGCAGAAACGTTTTCAATTTTTTGAACAAATTTAAAGAATTGAATAATTTGAGCATGTTTAAATTTCTTATAATATGTTATATAATTAATAGTTTTCGTTATACTTATAGCCGACAAAATAAATGGTAGTATCCATTATCTAAGCTACATCGCCACCCTATATCTGTTCTGACAACTATTGAAGAGAAAATACATTCAAGATACATTAAAACATAAGCTACTAAAAGGGAAAATAATAATAACGTTGGAACTGGTGTACGGAATTAAATATTTTATTGTTACAATATTTTTGTAATTTCCGGTGCTTTTATAACTACTAAGCAGGAAAATTTATACAAATAATCCTGAAATTAATCATGAAATAATTAGATTAACCTAAAAATAACCATAACAAATTGCTCCTACTAAAGCATTCAAAGAATTTTATTTGTATTTACATGTTCTACCACACAGAAAAGAACTGAAAAATTAGTACCTAAGTGCAATGCAGGTCTAATTACAAAGAGCCAAGTTGGCACCTTAAACACTTAAAATCCACCTTTCAAAAGGGGGAAAAATAATGATACTTGGAATGAGTGAACGAATTAGTTCATGGATTGTTTATAGAATGAAATATAACAGTGTTACTTACTATTTGTTTTTTTGTAAGTGGATAGCTTAAGTAATTTCCTGGGGAAAAAATATTGGCTTTTCCCATCCTTATGCTAGACTATCCGAAGTATACTGAGCATACTTATTGTTAGTTTACAGTATGTGTGACAGTAGGACTGATTTGCTTTAAATGGGCCGATAGCGTTAGGAGAATTTTCAAAGGCTGATAGGAGCAGGCTTGTTTGTAGCCAAATACTGCGATACGCGTGGTTTATTATAATAACGTTTATTTTTTACAATCACAGATCGTTCAGAATATGGAACGGAGGTTAGTTGGAATATTACAGTGTAAATGAACATCTTCATTTTTAAGATCCTACAATGTGAAAGCGCGATATCAAATTGGTAATTTATCGTGTAATTCCTTGGTAGTTATTATATTTATTTGTAGATTTTATCAGAGTTTTCCAATATTCCATATTTCCTAGGACTAGTAGCACTGAGTAACTGAAAAGAGTATAGTTCACAAGTAATTTTCTCCCTATTCCGATGGATACATTTATTTTCGATTTCGTGATAACCATTGTACACGTATGCGTTTATATAACTTCCTAGTGTTGGGCAAACGCAACGCAAAAAGAACTTGATTAGCGTCATGTAGGTACATGAATAGGTATTTATGTTGCGTGTTTAATTATTGAATATAGGCGTAAATTGTATGTTTTAAACGAGAGAGAGCCTTCTAGACAATAGGATCGTTTCGATGACGGATGGCGCTATTGCGCGAAAAAATCATAACTTTCTGTTAATAGATGAATAGAATGCGCCGGATTGTAGCAATTCGGACGATCGTCCAGCTAATGCGAAAATGAGGGAAACTATCGAAAGCAATAGCTGCGCAATGAAATATGCCACGGCAGAATATGAAACATGCGGCATATATGAGACTTAGAGGTTTAGAGTGTCAGCCCAGCATTATATTGTAGTGTCAAGGTAGATGATAGACGTGACGTAAGTTGAATATAGAGATGAGTACCGGATATGGATTTCTGCAAATTCGCAGGCGAGGCAAATGGAAGATACATCGTTTCATTCTATCTTTAGATTTTTGAATTCTGTGTATATTTTTTATTCGTATATTTAGAAGTTTATTTCTCAGTAGGAACCATCTTTATATATATATTGCTGAAACTTTAAATAGGAAAAAAAGGGATGATGTGGATTGGGGAGACAAGAACAGCTTAAAATGTTCGCTTTGACGTGCTAAAAAAGAAAACTAAAAAATTACGGATAAAAAAAGTAACAATCATACAATTTGGTCATATAGATTGTTCACAAAACGAGCGGGAATGTAATATATTTTTGACCAAGTTCCTGAGCTCAATACCAGTCTTTGCACCGGTTACATTCACCTTACATAAGAAGCGCGCTTTCGCCCTGTCGATTGCTGTAATATGATAAAAGAAGAATGAAAAATAGTTGCTAGTTTTCTATTAGTTACAAAGTTACGAAATACACTGCTATCCTACTGGCGGTTGGTGTTAGATATACCCTTCGATTTACAATCTCCAAACCGTGAATGCTATCGCGTGTCTAACGGCAAGCACTCACCGCTATTCTCTAACCCTTGTCTACCACCTACCAAAAGCTATCACCACATCTATCTCTGTCAATTTAAATCAATCAAATAGGCCTCTACCGGGTACTGCGAGGTGAGAGGCGATTCGCTAGGCATGCGTAATTCACTTCAAGTTTAGCGACCTATTGATTCATTCGCTTATTTCTTAACAGAGCATTGCTAGATGTAGGGTGCAGGTCGGGTCTTAAATTTTATAACGGTTAGTAAGTTCACGGTCAGTAATTTTTATAAACAAAAATGGAATGATTATAAACGAAGAGAAACAATCTACGGTGGCAATTCGCAGAAGTACACACGATTTATTTACAGTAAATTATCCGAAGATCAATTCTTAGCGGACTACTATTTCGTATAGTCTGGGTTACGATTTGATCAACGTTGAATTAATAAATAAAGAATATAAAAATGTCTAGCGAAAAATTATCAGTGGATATGGAATAAGTTTGTGGGCGGTTGTGGGATAATCTAGTTCCCCCCTAAAATCCTAGTGGCAAAGTTGGGTAACTTTTTTACATAAGAATAAGATAGGTACTTTATTTTACCATTGTTTAGGGTTTTTCCAAAATATAATGTTTGTTATTTTTATTTGATTATTAACTTTTAGAAACTGTTTTTCATTCTTTTTTTTTCTTTTAATATTGGTTATGAGCTCGGTCACTGGAGTTTTAGTTTACATTTCTGATGCTTCGGATATAAAATAAGTATGAATAGAAAATAAATTCATGAAGTAGATTATAGTTATTCGAATAAGTATTGTTTATTTTTTTTCTTTTCAACTAATACAATGTAATGTTGGGATTTATACGTTAAAACGATTGTCACGTTTGGGCGCGTGCTGGGTAGCTAGAGGTAATACATATATAATAATTAAACCTACCTTTTTGAGCGGAACTATACGGGCAGCAAGAATCAATGAAGACACTACTAACATGGGAGTGCTTATTGCTGGTCTGATCGCTAACGGAAAGTTTCGCGTCGGGAGACT
>RXPK01000219.1:634699-808703 GCA_004143645.1 Protaetia brevitarsis
AATATAAAATTTTGAGTTTAGAATAAGCTCGCTTAATCAGTTCATTAATAAATTGTCTAAACCTGAGTTCATTATCGATGATCACACCTAAATTTCTTACTTCTGATTGAAAAGGAATGTGCACACCTTTAATACTGATGGCAATGTTATTCTGGTACTGACCACACACCTGCCTACCACCAAACAAAATAGCAACACTCTTTGAAGGGTTTAACGCCAAAGCATGCCGTTCCGCAAATTCAGCAATGCCATCCAAGTCTTCCTGGATTTCCATTACCGCATTATTAAGTTCATGGGGAAAAAAAGTTTTACAAACCTGAGTGTCGTCAGCATACATTATAACATTTGAACTTCTTACTGAATTTGGCAGCAGGCAAGTGTATACCGAAAAAAGTAATGGCCCCAAGACAGAGCCCTGAGGGACGCCCTTACCCGCACCAAGAAATCGCGAAAACTGGTTATTTAAGCGGACACACTGCGTTCTGCCCGACAAATAGGATCTCATCAAGTCAATCGACACGGCATCGAAACCAACGTAATGCAATATAGATAGTAGTAAATTATGATTTAGCGTGTCGAACGCCTTGGTGAAATCCAAAAGCACCAGGACCGCAAGTCGGCCTCATCCCGTGCTTGAATAATGTCATCCGTTACCTTCAGCAGTGCAGTAGTACAGCTGTACCCTCTACGAAAACCTGATTGATTTTCGGAAGAATGTTGTAAGTATTCAGATGTTCTGTAATCTGGATATTCATGATTTTTTCTAATACTTTGCTGAAGACAGGCAAAATGCTAACAGGGCGAAGATCACCGTACGTACTTGGAGCTGAACATTTGGGAATAGGTAAAACAAGTGCTTTCTTCCACGCATCTGGAAAATATCCATCAATCAGGCAGCTATTGTAAATATGGGTGACATAGGGAATAATAAACGGCATGCACAATTTAATCATGGTAATACTAATTTCGTCACAGCCAATAGAAGTGCTACTAATTTCTTTAAAATATTTAGAAACTGTATCCGGCGAAATCGGTTTAAAACTGAACAAAGAGCCAAAATTATGCATCCTAGTCTCCGCATACACCCTCCCAGCATCACCCACACTCACACCAGGTAATGAATTTACAAAATGGTCATTAATGGCATCGGGTTTCTGCATCTCGACAGGAATCCGATCCCTTCTATTTCGGCCAATATTAAGCTTTCTGAGTTCAGACCCCAAGGTTTTGCCCGACTTGTTCTTCAAAACATGCTCAAAATAAGCTTTTTTCTCATTCCTGATAGCTAGCGTGGTAAAATTGCGTATTAATTTATAATAATTCCAGTGAGCCAACACTTTAGTTCTTTTGAATTTTGCTTTAGCTTTGTCACGTAATTTTTGTAACAACTTAATGTTGCTGGTAATCCAAGGCTGTCTGGGCTTTGATGTCCTAACTGTTTTAAAAGGGGCGTGTACATTAAAAAGCTGTAAGAGGGCAGAATTTAAAAACAGTACCTTTTCATCAATACCCATACGCAGTATCATGTTAAATGGTATATTTTGGAGATCGGAATAAAAATTTTCATGTTTAAACCTAGAGAAATCTCTGAACGTGACGAAGGAAATATTATCTTTAATCAGTATACTTAAATTACAAAACACTAAGTCATGGTCAGATAGATCAACCGATAGCACACCAGAGTCCTCCACGCTTATGCCATTAGACACCGCAAGAATGTCAAGCAAAGTTGAACTAGTTGGTGCTACACGCGTAGGCTGCGTCACACATTGATGCATATTCATTGATTCAAAAATGTGAGTCAAAGTCCGCGCACTATTAGAAGTAGGCTGCAACATATCAATATTCAAATCACCGGCGAAAATCACTCCATCAAAATTTAAACTGCAGTGAATTAATTGATTTTCCAATTCATTAAGAAAGCCAGTACAGTTAGAATTAGGGGGTCTGTACATGCAACCAACGGCGTATTGTTTTGAATGAAAGTTTACAATGATCCAAAGTTGCTCTATGTTAGTTGAGGAAATCATTGATTTGCAAGTAATACTATCGCGGACATAAATGAGTAATCCACCGCCCCTTCCGTTCCTATCGGAACGAAAGACATTATAGCCATTTATGTGTAAGACCGAGTCCAAAATATCGGGACCCAACCAAGTCTCTGTAATACAAAAAAATATCCACTTTGTCCCCAGATAGAATAAGTTTGACATCAATTAATTTAGGAATCAAGGATCTAATGTTCAGGTGCGCCACCGCGAGCCCCCGTGAATTTGCCATGTAATTAATTACTTTAAAAAACTAACATTAAAAATTATGAAAGCAAATAAAATTCAAATATTCTTCATTATATGTATATGCAAATGTATGTATGTATTACTTCTAAAGGTAAAAATAAAACTATTCTACAGCCAGCAAAGAAAAAACAATAACATAAACAAATAAATGCAAAAATAAATGCAAAATAAATACCGCAAGGAATATCTAGAGTCCAGGTGGTACTACGTTGAGGTTGTATCACTCTCGGACGGTTGAATTGCCGCGCTCCTCGATGTTATATTATTGAGATCCATCATCGAAGAAATTTTAGACACTGAACCATTGGCTTTAACATAGATGTTGCAATCATTCGTCCACACCGACTTATAACCCAGGGCTTTACTGGCTGTCTTGTACAGAGTCGTACCATACGCAGTTAAATCTTCCTTTAATACGATCTTACTACCTTTTTAATTTAGCTTTATGGTGATACACTAAATTTTTAACACTTCGCCTTGTGAATCGAACCATAATTGGCTTAATACCATCTTCTTTACTACGAAGACGGTGTGCACAATCAATATCACCCGTCTGCACTGCAACATGAAGTTTTTCACTGCATAGTTTGGTAATAATATCGACAGTGTTCTCAGATTCTTCTTCTTTTATGCCATAGATGCGTAAGTTGTTCCTCCTGGAATACTGCTGCATGTTGTTTAATTCCACCTCTAACGTACGCACTTTACTATTCAGTTGGTCTACCTCGTCGTTCAATCTCTTGACTTCGGCATTTAATACGGGTAATATTTTTTCACTGATTTTAGTGCAAAATTTTTCTAGAAACTGGTCAGATGTGAGGATTTTATCTAGCAGCCTCTCGAGAATAACACCCTCATCATTTGAGGATTGACTGGTTTTATTACGAAGTTTGTATTCACTCATGATGGAAATTAAATAGAAAACTAAACAGAGCGATGGCAATCACGTCTACGCACACCAGCGACACATTGCAGAATATAAACCGTTCCTGTGTCCGTTTATGTCTACCGAAAGCACGCACCCAGAACGGAACATCCTTTGAACCATCGAACATAATTGTTTTGAAAATTCCATTATAATTAGGACTTTTGATGTAAATTTTATATACAGGCTGATTCAAATTAAGTACGCACCATTGCTATCTCTGTTATTATTGATTCTAGAAAATCGGTTAAATTAGCAAAGTATACCGGGTGTCCACACTTAAGAGTGCACTATTGATAACTTTGTTATTGTTGGAGGTACAGAATCGGTCAAATGGACAAAGTAGTACTATTTTTTATGGCGGTCACAATTGTGAAAATGGAAAAACAATTGAGCGTCGCGTTCTCTAGATATTCGTCCAAATTTTTTTTTTTAATGGAACTCCCTGTAATATTTTTTTGCAATTTAAAAGAAAATTCCAAACTGAACGAAAAAGTCTTACTACACTATTATAAAAAAATGTCAAATAAAGTAGTTACTGAGAAATCTTTATCTTTGCTTTGTTGGCATGAAATTGTTATACCTATGGAAAATTAAAGCGTCACATTCATTAAAGCGTTTAATTTAATAAACAAATAAAAATAAATACAAAAATAGTCAAGAAAATTACTCAAATTAAATGTTCAAAGACACCTCCTTCCATTTCAATACATTTCACTAATCTTCTGTGAACATTACAGTAGCTCCTAAAATTGTCCTACCGTCGATGTCATCAATGATGTTGGAAATGCTTTCCTGAAGCTCATCCTCTGTTGTATATCTATGTTTGTACACTTGATTTTTTTACTGCTTCCCACAAGAAGAAATCTAATGGCGTCATGTCAGGTGAACGCGCGGGCCACTGAATAGGCCACTTGTGCCAATCCATCTATTTCCAAATAATCTTTCTAATAACACACTTGTGTCACGGTGATTATGTGCGCGCGCTCCATCTTGTTGAAAGTAAATATCTGTCTGTCTACCAATTTAATTCATCCAGAAATTTTCTAAAATTTCTGTCAATAATGCCACATATCTTTCTCCTGTTAAAGAACCCCGATAGAAAAATGGCCCAACAATTCGGGATCCGATTATACCACACCAAACATTTAAACTAAATCGGTGTTGGGATTACAAGGTTAAACAACAAATGGGTTTTCACGACTCCAGTAATGATTATTTCTTTTATTGAACATCCCGCGATTAGAAAAGTTAGATTCATCACTCCATAAAATGTGTCTAAAGAAATTGTGATTTTCTTCAAAAGCATTGATAAACCATTGAGCAAAAGTTAATCGTCTTTGATAATCGCCCAAAGTAGAGTTTTAACAGGCTGATATTTAAAGGGAACATATTTATATTTTTCAGAATTTTATGGATCGTGCTACGAGAAATACCTGCTTCTCTGGACAAATCCCTTACAGAATTATTTGGATGTACCTGAAAATATGCCAACACATTTATTTCTATCTCTTGTGATAATATAAAATCATTTTTTTTCTCTTCTTTATAAAAATTGTTTCGTTGCTCCTATCCTTTATCTTCGATAAAGTTTTAAAAAATAGCGACGATCTGGTACATCACGGTCAGGAAATTGCTGAATGTAACGTTCTGGGGCTCTATCTGAATTTTTGTTAAACAGCAAGTACAATTCCAACATATCACATTTTTCCAAATGAGTAAATGCCATTGTTACGGTTGGAAAAATTGTAAAAACAGTACTTTTCCGCACAGTAACTTTAACAACAACAAATATAAATAATTTGACAGCTACTAAACAATGTGACGCTTTAATTTTCCATGAGTATATCGATTTCATGCAAACAAAACAAAGATAAAGATTTCTCAATAACTACTTTATTTGACATTTTTTTATAATAGTGTACTAAAACTTTTTTGTTCAGTTTGGAATTTTCTTTTAAATTGCAAAAAAAAAAAAAAATACGGCGTTCCATTAAAAAAATAATTTTGGACGAATATCTAGAGAACGCGACGCCCAATTGTTTTTCTGTTTTCACAATTGTAACCGCCATAAAAAATACTACTACTTTGTCCATTTGACCGATTCTGTACCTCCAAAGATATCAAAGTTATCAATAGTGCACACTTAAGTGTGGACACCCGGTATACGGTTTTTAACGCTGATTAATATGCAATATACGAAAAAACAATTGAATGACGCATTTCCAAGAAATTGTGACATTTATATATATTTTTTTTAAATTGAACACCCTGTATGTTGCTAGAAAATGAAAGATATTATAATTTATGATGTAAATTATGAATACAATATTGTCTTAAAAAGAATAATAAAGAAGTTATGGCGGTTTTTATTTTGTAAAATGCGGAGCAGTTAAAGAATCGACTTTTAACAAAACAGATACATATCTTTGTGGTTGATGTTTATTTTAACATATTACATCTTAAAATAATGTCGTTGAATTTAAATTGAAAAGGAAAAATGCATAATTTATAAACACTGCTCAAAGGGATCACCTTCATTCTCAATACATTTTCGTGCCCGCTTGGGTATACACTCTGGTAGCTCTTAAGATTGTCCTTCCATCCAATTGCGGAGAAACCTCCTAAACTTATTTTGCAATTCGTTCGGGTTGTTGTACTGAGTTTTGTATATCTGATCTTTTAAATATCCCCAAAGAAAAATGTCTAAAGATGAAAGGTCAGGAGAAGATGCTGGCCATCGAATTGGCTCATTTGTACCAATCCACTTATCGACAAAGATGATGTCCAGATAGTTGTGAACTATGCGGCAGTTGTGAGCCGGAGCACCGTACAAAGTACAAATTTTGGCGTATCAGGCAATTGGCGTTATCAAGGAAATCCTCTAGAACGGTACGAATAAATTCCAGATATCTCTCTCCTGTCAATGTACCACAGTAGAACACAGAACCAACGACTGTCGAACCAATTAATCCGCACCAGATATTTAATCTAAATCAAACTTGTGCAACATGTGGACGCATTATTAATAAATTTTCTTGCGACCAGTAGTGTTCATTCTTCTTATTAAACATTCTTCTATTGGAGAAATTTGTTTCATCACTCCATAAAATACATTGTGCTCATTCAAATTTTCACCACACAAAAATTAATAAACCATTCACAGAAAGCCAACCTCCTGTTCGAATCTCCTGGTTGTAATGTTTGTGAGGTTCGCTACTTAAATGGGATATACTTATTGCTTTTTTAAAATTCTTTAAACTGACGCATAACTTAAATCCAATTCCTTAATACCATCTCTAATGGAAAATTCCCAATGAGCTTCAAAATATGCTAACACTTTAATTTCGTGTTTAAGGTATACATCTTTGAACACACGGTACTTAACATCGTTATTTTGCACACGAATTTTGGGTGCTCTGCATATGATGCATGTTATAGGTATATGTATCAAAAGCATGCAAAGGCAAACGTTTTGAATTTTACGGCATACATATAAAATGTACCAAATAACCTGACGATGTTTACTAGCACTAAAATATATTTACAGATCAATAAATTCAAAACGTTCGTCTTTCAACATCTCCGCAGATTTTCAGGTTATAATCCTCGCAAATAGAATAAACAACTCCATTAGCGCGAAAAAGTGTAACATATATACGTTTCAGATAGAGTTACACAAAGACTTTCGGGAAAAATTATAATTTAAATTTTTTCTTTTTTAATAAATCGTGATGGTCAGAGCAAAGTAGGTCAACTTTATTTCATTACTTACTAAGAACATATAAATAAACCAAAAATAGATACTATACAGTGTAGCTACTAAATGTGCAAGAAATAGGAATTTTCTTTATTAGTTACACAATATATACTGCTAAACGTTGCTGTGTGCTTCACGTCTAGACTGAGCACACTTAGACTGTCTTAAACCCAATTAGCAGATTAAGAAATATGAAAATTATAATCGTGTTAGTGACTTTGGAATACATGAAGCAAGATTAAGACCTATAATTGACCCGCAGTTGGAGGATTCACAGTCAGGATTTAGGTAAGGGTGAGGGGTTCAGGACAATATATTTATATTGAACTAACAAAAAAGAATGCCAGTAGCAATATATATGTGGGCTTCATTGGTTTTGAAAAAGCTTTTGATACAGTTCCTCGACAAGTAATATGGAAAAGCTTGGATGAGAAAGGAGTAAATAATAAATTAGAAAAGGGTGTAATGAGCATATTTACGAGAAATTATGTAAGAACTGCGAACCTACAATCAGATGAGTTTATAACAAGGGAAGGATTACGGCAAGGAGTTATATTGAGCCCAATACTTTTCAGTATGGTTGGAGACTTTTGTGAATGCGTTGGTGCTGGATTTGTCACTTCTACGTTGATGTATTTAAATAACAAAACACACAAAACTCTTTTTTTTTGTAATTTCATATATTTACATAGTAAGATATTTACAAATGTATTGTCGCTTAAAATGTCGGAACAGAACTGCTTATTACAATATGGTTTTGAACTAGTAGTCCCTTGTTACACTGACCATTTTCTCTTGGTGGGGTTACAAAAATGATTGCGTGTGGTGTAGAAAGAAACTCTAGTGGTCCTAAATTACAAATGAAGAGGGTGTCTGACAGAATAAAGAAAGAATCGAAAAAGGGAAAGATGTCTTCACTATTAACTTCTTAGAACTGAAGGAACTTAAATCTAAATATGGGGACGTAACAAAACTAAACTATGGAGTCTGGTTAGGACAAAACAAATGTATATAATTCTGTTCTAAACAGTGGTACTGGATGAAGTAATAAAAGAAGTACAAGGACAAACAAGAAAACTACAGCTTGGCTACAAAAACATGCAACGAATTGAAATTGGCGAAAACGCTTTTGCAAATAACTTTGATTATATTCGCCGAAAACGAAAGAAATTTACAAAAAAAAATTAGAAATGTGAAAAAACGTGTTTGGAAAAGAAAAAATCTAAGAATGAACATAGGAAAGACAAAAATAATGGTAATAGAGAAAGATGACTTGAAGACTTTAAAATAACTGAACAGGAAGAAAATTGAACAAATTTATTTAAATATTTGGCGGTTTGGATAAATAGAGACGGTAAACCTGATACTGAAATAAATGAACGAATAGAAAAGTCAATCAAATTATATTACATGTTAAACACACAATTTATTAGAAGCAAGGAAATATCAAAGGAAACTAAGATGATGGTATACAACACCATATTCGAGCCTGTCCTTAGATATGGGTGTGAAAGTTGGGTATTCAACAAGCAGATGGAAAAATAACTGAGTATATTAAAACTTAACAAATGTGTAAGTATTGCGAGTACAGAATTCAGATCATTTTTTGGATGGAGCTGTTAAGGTTTTTATATGCCAATATTAATAAAATTCTACGAAACTTAAATCTTCCGTAACAAATAATGAATAGAAATGCGTATTTGCAGTAATCTATCCTAAAATTATGTCGAAAATGTCTTAAAGCATCAACTAGTTGGCAACTTTAAGCGGGTAACTTTATATTGACGTAGATTGTATGCAAAAATTAGGAATGAATAACAAGAAAACATACATTCGTACATCTATAATTTATTTCCTTACTCCTTGAACTTTTTCGATCTTAGAAAAAGAAGCTATCTGTAAGAAGAACAATCGTTAAAGCTTCTGTTTTGTACGTAGTTAGCATGCTCGAGTCAATTTTTCCGTTGGCAAGGATTCCTGCGCCGACCAACCATCCTGCCGCCCTAATGTTCTAGAAACAGAACATTTTAATATGCAAATTTAATTACGCCAGAGCTTTCCTGCATTAGACGGGAAAGGTTTAAATTTTCCCCACTTATTTTTGCCCTAATAACTAGCAGACCGCGGAAATCTTTCGTCGTGTTTCCGAATAGCCGTCTCGGATTACCAGGCATTGGAATTTATAATGGCTAACTAACATTTACTTTTTAAATTGGCTTTTCCTTCTAAGTATATACGTTGATAGAGATCTTAAATGATACTACGTGATTGTGGCGTGAAGTGGGAGTATACGCAGTAGAAAATGATTGTGCTATTGCAATAAAATGACTGTATTATTTTGCAGTATTTTAACGGTAACTTCGTTTTTAAAATAAACTTACTGTATTTATTTGGTACGAGTTGTAAATGGAATAAGATTAATCTGGTAAATTTATTTAAACATGGTAATATTACTGTTAATTAAGTATTTTAGCGTCTATATTAGTCGAATGCCTTAAGGGATGTCGACTAGTCCGAGGGGTGGCAGGTTCGAATCTCGCTCTGGTCTATTACGGTAACTAGCTTTCTTCGGAGTGTAATGATGATTAGGAACGAGAATTGTCTCTGTGGGAATGCCTGATATGATAAACAACTAATTTTTTAGGCATTATCTATACCCCGAAAAAAAAAACTGTAAATTTCCACTAAGGATTTTTTTACAAAAAGAAAAATCTTACACTAAATACCACTTTAGAACTAGAAATCTCTTATTTTTTAAATTAATGAATGTATTTTTTATGTTATTTAAAAAATGTCGACTTTTTTATAGTTAGATAACTTTATAGTGAAATATAACTTTGTAAATTTGACTCATACCTTTTTTATTCTAACCCCTTTAATGTTGTTGTTATTGTTGAATGTAAAATACAATATTTTTTTTTTATAATACATTTAGTAATTTCAACAAAAAAGCGGTTTTGAAATCAAAATTTTAACACAAATTTTATTTTACAACAACATACAAAATACACTAAACACTAGTGCGTCCTTGGCTTGCATCCGGGCCATTTTGTATGTTTTTCGTTCGTTTGCCTGCGTTATTGTGAGGTTTTATAAATTACATACGTTTTAATGTGTTGTTTTTGTTTTTCACGTTACATCATTTTTAATTTAATTTTAATTAGTTTATCTGTTTTGAAGAATTTTCTCTTATTGCACCCATACAAATTTTTTTTCTCACACATCATTCTTACATAGGAAACAAACATTTTGACGTTTTATTGCCCGACGATGGTTTGAAAAACCGAAACATGTCGCAATAAATTATAATAAATAAAAAGGATTAGAACACGAATTTGCCTTTGTTTTAATTTCAATATTCAACATACATTACACCAATCCCCTGGGACACTATAGACAAATTTTATTGTGTTAGAATTTTAATGTTTGTGTAAAACAAAACAAATAACAAAACTATTGGAGCAAATAATATTTTGTGTTGGATGCAATGTGTGTTAAAGCGACATATTTTTCTGTTACACTGAGAGAAATATCCTTTTCTTTTAAAAGGAATTGCATTAAACCAAAAGTTTTACGTTTTCTATATAGCCAACATGATTTGGTGTTTCCTTGAAAAGGAATATAATTTTAAATTCACGCATTTCTTCGGAAACAATATATTTTCGTTGAAACAGTTTATTCTTTTAAGTGAAAGATATTGATGGTTGATTCAAGTCCCCTTAATTTTGAATTTGAAAACTATGCAGATTGATTGACAGAAAACCGTAAGCATTTTGATGCAAGAGGTTTTTTCTTTTGTTATAACATTTATTCATTTTAGACTTAAGCGTAAACACAACAAAATGCCGTTGATCATTTTCAATGGAAATGAAAATGAATTATCTCCAAAAACTCATGCACTAAGGAGGGATTTGCCGTTAGAATGTTGTAAATCCTAGTAGTATTGGGGGAGTTGGGTCGCAGTGACCATCCTAGCACTCTAGTGCGCCGTTAAAGAAATCGTCCTTGTAATGGTGATGACTCCTATTAGATGTTGATCTGGTAAATATACCAGATTACTATGCTACGATCGTAGTTTTCAGCCTATTTTGTGCGAAATATTATCTGTTACTGGAATGAAATAGGAGATGCGCCATCTATGCGACAATTTCTCTACTACACATAAGTATATCTGCTCATCTGCTGTACTATATGGGGAGAAAACTGCTATACGAACATAAAATTTATGTTTACCTCCATGTAAATATTTAGTTAAATTAATAAATACTGCGCTAGCTTCAAATAAATCTATTAACCAAATTATTTGTTTGGTTGGATACAGGAATATTTTTAATATTTCTAAATCGTGTAATAACTTAGTAACTGTAACCAAATGCATGAAAAATGGTTGAAAACGACAAGATCGTTTTTCCCGTGTATAACAATTTTAAAACCTTCAAACACTATATACTACTGTAAAATTCCTTGGCTTATAAGTAAATCAGCATTAACTGAAAATGTTCCAATTATCTCTGAAATTTCTTTAACCTCGCGCGAAAAATATTCACTGTTGTTCACTGTATCTGAAACTTATGCACGTGGGAACATGAATAAAACTAAAATACTTCCGCGTAAAAAAGCACTTAACTTGAATACAGGTGCTTGCATTTAAAAAAAAAAAAATAATAGTAAGGGCTTTATGGTTAATATAGTGTAATGCTGTAACTTAAATGCAATATTTTAAGTAACCATGAACATGGATAGTGGATTGGTTTATTTGACTTCTCAAGAAATTAAACTGTATGAAGCCTTGAAAGATGTGATCGTAAGTATGCAATTCGAAGACATTATTGTTTAATTAATTTTTTTGAAACGAGAAGGTTTCATGTTTTTTTTTTTTTTTAATTTGGAAATTGTCAACATTCTAGCATTCAATCAGTTTTGAGTTATTTTGTAATTAAAAAATGTGCAGATTTAATTCTTCGAATGTACTTTTTTTATTGCCAAATGATGTTATTTTTTTATACAGATTACGACTACATTAACATTGACATAAATTAAAGTTGATTTCGAAAGTGAATATATGTATATGTATATATATTATACATTCATATAGACTAGAAGCCAGGAAACAGTGGGAAGCTTACGTACTGCAATTTTGCATGCTTTACATGTAAAACAAATACCGTGCCTCTAAATAATTTGCTGATTAGAGTAGCCCTTTATTTTTTTTTAACCGACGCTAACAGTGCACGCAAAAATATTAAAAAAATATTTATTATAAGTTAAAAAGTTTTTGAGAAAGCTTTGGATTTGTTTTTTTTGTTTAGGTTAGTTATCAATTCGACGTCGAATTTCCTCTACGCAATTCGCGGTTCGTTTTTTAGGTGCATCATCGCCAGGTTTACGAGTTACTGTCGCAGTTGCACGAAATTTGTCAATGCAAACACGAACATGACTTAAAAGCTGTGCGTAAGTAACCGCCAGATAAATAAACCCATTCTCCATTATGTAATTAATTTTCGACACTGACAGCTGTCACAATTTGAAGTACAATTTAAAAATAGCTCAGTGCCGCTAATCTTACTAGAAAATTTGCTTAAGAAACAGCCTACCCTAATCAGGAGTGTACTTGAAAACACAGTACATCTTCTCAATATTAAAATTGTAAAATAGAAGCCAGAAAATAGTGCACAACTTCTACATTTCAAATCTCAATAAAATCCTACCAACTCATATGGCATGAGATACGAATGAAATCTATAGATATCCAACCTTTTCAGCGTCCTTCTATGTCTCATTAATTTTCTATTTTTGTGTTTTATGACACAACAAGCTGTTACTGTTTTTTTTTTATTTCCTTACCTTCAATATTTAGCTTTAGTACTCTTTTTGTGATATATTGTCCTATTAGCGGTTATTCTGTTAGGCGATAAAGATTATTATTGTTGTTTTTATAACTTCCTCTGTATATAAATAGTTTATAGCTTATTAAAAATGCTATTGGGGTTAACGTCTTTATACTCCTCGCATATTTGCAAATATTCATTTTTAATTTAACGTCACCGTTAAACATTCATTTTTACGACGATCTTACAAATAAATAGTTTCGTTTGCATATTAGCACCTTTGGCGCTTACAAATTAGACAGATTCAATTTTGGCAGTAGTTAGCGCGACTAGACGCAGACTAGTTTCTCGAGATTGCGTTAATAAGTGTTTTATTTTCCGCGACACCTTCCAGACGATGTCGAAAATAAATTCGCGCGCTTCCTCGCGATCACTCGCGTATACAGAAAACAACAATACAGACTCACTGCGATACACAAATAAATAGCGCCCTGGAAATAGCTCGCGGCCTACGTTTCAACGTGTTACATTAATCAAACGGCGCTATTAATAAGTTCGATATATGCGAGGCAGTATCGAGTAGTAGTGCTATTTATTTACCCGTAAGTAATATGTTTACGTGTATGTTAAAGTGTATTTTTTAACGGTTTACATGTTATCGAACTAGACATTTTTTATATAAATAATATAAATACGCTGTAGATCATTAGGTACATATTCGTAAGGAGACGGAGTAAATTAAATAGAGACAATAATATATGTATTGTGATGGCAAACATATTCTATTATTATTTAAAAAGGGAATGTTACTATTTTACTTAGTTATATTTTAAAACTAATTAGATATTATAGAAAAGGATATAATATGTAGCAGCAGACAGCCAGACGATGTCCAGGTGATGTAGGAATTCTCTGCATTTGGCAAGTCCTTCAAGGCATTTTCCTTTAGAATTTTCCCTTCAGGAAGCAAGATGATCAGCAGTGATATACCTACACATCGAAAATGAATATTAGAATTTGTATAGTATATTTTACAATAGCTATTGACAGATCAAATTTGGATCCACGTTTAATTCAAGTGAACAGTTTTATTATTTTTACTGTGTATTTATGTCAGTTAAATTTAGTCTAATAACGTTTGTATATGCATTGGCAGTCCAATTGCTTTGATATGTCAACAGAAAGACATGGGGAAATCGCTGGAAATTGGGTTCTGTAACAATTCTATGTGTATAAATGGTTGCCTACCTTTTAGGTGCAATAATGAATTTTAAGATTGTTAATTTTATATAGTAATAAGTGTTTAAAAATTTTAAATGTATTTTTCTCATTATCTACTGACACATACCTTTATCATATTACAAGTGTAAGGTGATTCCAGATTTTGTAATTTTATTTATTTTCACTTCGTTTAAACATCTGATAGTTATTTCGATCACATGGGCATTCTCATATAGAAAACAATGGATGTTCCCCTCATTTCGGTTACGTTAACGGATTTTCACAGACAGTTGGACTCCTTGACGAAGACAATCGCTTTCAAGTCAGTTAAAACATTTTCAATTCGAACCATCCACTAACCGAGCTTTGTTCGAGGCAGACCTATCTCAATTTGTTCTTGAAAAATTTAACGGCTATTTCGATAAAATCCAATTTTATCCCATATTACAACTAAAAATAATGGTTATTTGTTAAACAAAGTTCATCACACAAATATTATCAAATTACCTGCAACTTTTGGGTAGTTTTTCATCAACGATGACTTTCCCGAGTTTCCTGTTATGTTCCTGTCCTGAACGAGCCACTTTCCGTGATCTGATGTAACGACGATGGTACGAGGGCCCTGATCCGACATTCGAACATTCCAGACCACTCCAATGCTCGCAGAAGGTATTCCTCTTCAAATCTACCTAAAAATAAACGTTTTATTTCCATTCTAATCTAAATTTAATTATACTTATAAGAAATTGCATTTTTATTCGTTCAGAAAGAATTGAGGTTAGAATATTGTTTGTATCGTCTGCGAAACCGTTCGCAAGTACTTGGGGAATTGGTATAAATAGGTTTATAAGCATTTGTTATGCATTTACGTTACAACCAATATCCAGCAATTTACCATCAAGGTTGGCTACTCTGTTTCACACGTCTCTTTAAGCCTAACATAACTCCGTTTGAACGGTCAGAAAACGCGGGAATTTTGAAATTCAGTTTAAACGTATTTACGTACGAAACTATGAATTTGAATTGCAAAAAAGTGGAATCACTAATGAAACTTTAGTATTATTAATTAAACGGACTCACGTACTTACCTGAGATAATTATTCAAAGATATATATCTGATTTTAAACAAGTTCACATTTAGAATTTTTTTTTATTAAATAAAATCACTTTTATCCACACTTAAATGTTTTAATTTTACATAAGAGATTGAATCTATTAAGGCACGACATTATCATGCCTATGATATCATTAAACCGGTGAATGACAGTGAATTTGAAGAGAGGACAATTGACAACATCCTTGCTCAGAATCTCTACTCTTACGAAAGATATAAGAAAGTAACGAGCTATTACATATTTTTTTTATGTCACCGCCCCTCGGTCTGAAATTTCTCGCCCTGCATGCCATCTGGCTGATGAGAGAACACACTTCTATATCAAAATTAATAAAGATATATGACACTGGGATACATAAAATTTGATTTTTTTTCTAATTTAATTAATGTATTTCTTTTAAAATTTAATTTTTTAATCCGGGCTGTATGCTACTGTGTAGCGTAACAGTATATACTCTTATCATAAGATATTCTAACAAATTGAAGCTTGAGGGATCGAGTTCGGCACCATTCAGTGAACCCAGTACATTATAACAAATCTTATTAAGATCTTTTTTTGATTTGATGCAGTGTTATAAGAGATATAACCTTGTCTCAAGATAAAAAACTCACCCAGTATATCTATATACAGATAATCACGTCCCACTTTATTTTTACGAACATCAAATTATAAATCTCGAAATTGTGGCGGAAATTTACATCTATTTAGCCATCTTACATCGATACCCAGCAATAATTCAAGTTGTTGAGTTGATGAATCATGACATCCTACTCGCCAAGTTGAGTTACTTGGATTTTGTTCCATCTGCTGACATTTGGTTAGATCATATCTAAATAGCTATAATAGATATAGTTCTAATGATTTTATTCGCACCTCTGGCGTACCGCAAGGCTCGAATTTGGGTCCCTGTCATTCGTACTCTTCATCATGATCTGCTTGCGCAAATTGACCTTCCTATACTTGTGTATGCTGTTGATATTAGAATTTTCTCGGAAATTTCTTCAGTTGATAATGCTTGTCGACTGCAGCGTGTATTGGACACAATAGTTAATTGGTTTAAATTTAAATTAAATGTTGAAACATGTTGCGTACTCACCTACACTTGTTCATCCTCCTCATACTTATTGACTTATCGTATCAAGGGTAGCACATTAATTCGCAAATCTGAATATAGGGATCTTGGTGTACTTTTTGATACTACCTTTTCCTTCAGATTCCATATCAGTGACATATGTTCTGCGGCCATGAAATCTCTTGGTTTTATAATGCTGCGTATGTCTAAATACTTTAACGATACTTGCCTCTTAAAGGCATTGTATTATGCACATGTTTTGAGTAAGCTTGAATATGCTGCGCGAATTTTTAAAATTTTTATCATATAAATCTGATGGAATCTATCCCGAATAAGGCGTCTCTCAGGACAAAATTACTGCAAAAACATGGCATGTTGGCGCTAAGCGTTAAGAGGGAGGAGATCTATATTTAACTTCTTTGTAAAAAATTTAACAATAATATAGATTGTTCCTTCATTCTTCAACGTATGAATTCTTCTGGGACAAGGTTGAGCTCAAGATATAACAGCACATTTCTTGTTTCTTTTGCGAAGACAGACAGCATGAGACGGTTCCAACTTACACGCCTTTGAAGGTGGCTAATAGATACGAAAAGGATTTATTTAATATGGTTTGATTTTTCTTAATTCAATTTAATTCAATGTGATTATTTTTTATTGTTTTTTACTTTTATTCACATATAATAATGATTATTATTAGAGCCTTCGATTATCGAATATACCATGCATTATGCAGTAAATTGAAGTAATTGTAAATTTGATTGCGACTTTGTTCTGGATCATGTAAAATGTTAAAATTTAGAATATGAAAATTTTGACAGCTTCTCATGATTCCCGTATAAATATCATGTGTTAGATTAATGTATGAGATGATAAAATCATGTAATCTTTTTTTTATGCCGCATTTTGATGATAAAATACAATGTTTGGGGAATGAACGGACAACGTTCCAATTTCAAACCATAAAAACACGTAAATTGTCATGTCAAAATAAATATATCAGCATGAAATGACAAAGCATTAACAAAGAACACTCGTTTCCAAATTGTTATTCGTTCAGTTCGACGATGTTCGTACTTACAAAGGAAAGTGCAACAGTTTAAAACCTCATCGGAACATTCGTCCACTGTTAGCTTAATGCCCTACAGCAATCAACTCAACGCGTGTAGCGTATATACAAAGTAAAAGACACTTATTGAATAGCCCAAATTAATGATACGGTTTCTGTGTGCTGCTAGAATCGTTAAACGGTGAATGGTTGTTTTGATTGAATTCGTGGAACGCGTATAGCAGTAAAACAAATGTTATTGCAGACGGTGTACAAACAAAACGGCTATTGAAATGAAAATAAAAATTACTACTGGAAGTAAAGGAACTGGTACACCGAACATAAAATATTTTAATGGGAATGCATGACCTGCTTAAAACATTTATTGAGGGCATTGTCAATTGTAAAAAGTAAGCACGCATCGGGAAAAAGGATTTAAAGGATTTTCGTAGAATTTAAAAAAATATTTCAATCATCGTCGAAACAAAATTGATGTGAAAAAGAAATAATTACGACAGAGTTCTAATGTATTTTCATACATTTCTGGATTAGTGGAAAGTAAGAATGTCGTTTGCAGCAAAAAAAAATCGTTTGTTTACAAATGAACAAAGTATTTTTATTTTTTTTGACGTAAAGACCTAACATATGCTGCATATAAACTTTTGTATAGACAAATGATATTAAACGAATTTGTTGGAAGTAAACCAATCCTTTCAAATAAAATCAGCATGGGTAATATAAATATGTTAGAATTCTTGTTTTTGAATTACTTTGTTTATGTATGATATTATATTTCTGTATTTAATCCTGTTATACAAAGGATATTGCGTAATATCAAATAGACAAATCACCAAGAAGCATTTTAGGAATATTTATTATTATAATAAACAACCATATAATATAAATCACTTCCAGTTTGGCAAATCCTAAAATATTTACTAACTAAGAAACTTTCAGTTTTCTACGGTGACCTCATATCATAACCTCTTCCTTCTGCTGTCCGACCGAAATAAGGTCCAGATATTGGTGCTTGTTCCGGGATTGCGTTCGCTCGAGTTTCCATCTTTAACATTTCCCGAGAGCATCGAACGTTTAGCTTTCATTTCCACAGTAATGAGTTCGAAAGTTCCATATTGGATTCGATGGCAAAGGTTTCCGCCAATTAACACAACTGTTGTAGGTACTGAATTTATTTTTCTTGCTTTATGCCGTTCACGTTGAAAAGACGTACATGCCATTTAGTGATATTTTTGCCAGGTTGCTCAATTTACAGAGCACAATATTAAGGTCACCTTGAAAGATTGATGATTTTTGGCGAATATAGTTTTTTTGTAATTGGAGTGATCACTGCTTTGATGAAGGCTACATAGTTTGGGAAAAATTTGGCAATGCAGTAAAAGATTTTTTTCCAGTCATCAATTTTTGTTGGAGTCAATATTGGCGATCATTATAAAATTTATAGTACATTACCTTAATTACGATTTGGTTGTATGTGTCTTCAACAAGCCCCGAACCTCTGTACTTTTGCGAAGGCACGATGAACCAACATCAATCAAAACGTGTATTAGCAAATGAAAGCTCCTACAACTTTACTTACGACAGTGCACTTTATCGCAGAGCAAAATCGGTCAAAACGGAATTGGTGGAGGTGCCGGAGGAAATTCCTCCGATTTAAACACAATAGGGTGTGTATGAAATGTTTTAAAACACACATCTATTCAAACAGAATAATAATAAAGAGCAATTAATGGTCAATATTGAAAATGCGTTGCACAAAATTCAAAGAAACCATTCAAGTCTATAAAGAGATCATGCCGACACGGCCAGAGTACTGAAGGCAAGAGGTGCCATCAATAACATCAATAAAACACTTATTTGGGTCCTTTTTTATATAATTTTTATAATTGTACAATAACAACATTATTCATTTGTTTTTATTTTTGGGACTACATGCGTACAATAAGTTTGTTCGCGTCGCATGAACTATTTGCACTTTTATGCACTTTTTAGAACTTTTGTGTGCAAAAGTGCATAAAAGTGCAAATAGTTCATGCGACGCGAACAAACTTACTATAATTCAAATAACATAATATGCTGTGTTGACACTACCTATTTTCAGTGCATGCAATTATTAGAGTGTTTCAAAATACGAAGCGATCAACATTTGTTATAGGTAGCATTATAGATAATAATAATAATACAAACAAGTAATAATTTCAACGCCAGAGGCGCATGAAACAAAGAAAAGTAACGGAAAAAGAGGATTAGTAACTTTGATTCTTCTCATAATGCAAGGCGCGTCTGGCCAAGTACAATAACTTCGTTCTGGATATTCCGAATACTTCAATCTTATCGCAGTGGCAATTAAATAACTTACACATATTTTATTAATGTGCGGCAAATGGTTCCGATAAATCATCAAGGAGGGAGAGGTCTCGAACTGTAGTACGGTACATGGAGGCGAAAAAGAGAGTCAAAAATATTGTTAAATATTTTATATAAAATGCTTAGCATAACCACTCCTATACGAATGACGATTCAAAGGTAATACCAAGATCTGTTATTATCTCTTTTCGCTCTAAACTTCCGCTAGAAATCTGATAATCGAACAGACTTGACAGATTTAGTCTTATAGTATACATTAAGTGAACGGCTATTACGCTGACACCAATTAGTCAATCCGTCAAAGTCCTTTTGCAATAGAGTAGTCAGAGAGTCTCTAAAAAAATTGCAATCATCCGCATACAAATAAACAATTAGAATACTTAAAAAAACATGTATACGATATCATTCATAAATATAAGAAAAAGGAGAGGACTTAAGTTACTCCCTTGCGGAACACCAAATAATGTCAAAAAAACAGCTCAGAAAAGGTTTTATTGTAGCAGATCAAAGATGTCATAATCTCAAAAGTCAGTGTATATGACATCCATTTGCGATCTGTCTGATAGTCTTAGAAACTGCATCACAAAAATTAATAAATTAGATTCAATAGATCTGCCATTAATGAAACCATGTTTGTGCATCAGCTATTTTATATTTGATTTGGTTATAGATTTTAGAAAACAAAATCTGTTCGAAAATCTGTGATGCTGTTGAGAGAATAGAGAGAGGACGAGAATTTGTTATATTTTCAGTCAATTGCTTTGGGAACAGGTACGACTTTACCAAATTTTCATCTGGGAACACACCAGTGCTTAGATAGAGATTAAGAATATGAGAATAATAAAAAAAAACCAGTACAAGCTTCATATATAATATATTATACGATGTAAGGAGTCCATACACACTAAAAGAACATTATTACACTATGTTAAGTATATTTGTCACTCTAAGAAGTCTGTTGCAGGCGTGCGTATCTTCTAAAAATTTAATCGGGAATATGATGAGGCAATCTTACAGTTTTGTTTAAACAGATAATTGTTTATGGCAAATTAATTTAGAGTTTCCTGGTTCATAAATAGAAACCATTATTCTAATGTTTCATCAACAGTTTTTATTAGCAAGACTTAGAAATGTCAGTAATAGATTTATTTCATAACAGTTGTAATTATTGGAAAACATAATTCATTCTTGGGCACACTACAATAAAATAAAGTATTGGATGCTTTTCAAGAATATTATTCCTGGCATTTTAAATCCCTAAATATACAACATGGGGTATTGGAAATATTATATATTATAGGGTTTTCCATTTAAAGTAAGGCATTGAAGTGTGCGTTCGCCTACTTTTTGAGCATTCTGTGTAGTGAAAAACATTTTTAGATTATGCAGTATCGAGTTGTATAAAACTTTTATAAAAAAGTTCTTTTTCCAAATGAAATATAATTAGGGATGTTATAAATTATAAATTCAGACCTTATGTGCAGTTACTAAAACCATATGTGTAAACTTCATTGAAATTCTCGTTGGGCACAAACTTTTACACCATCGTAGGAAAATTACACATGAGCCTAAGGTAAAAAGGGTGGAGCAAAGCAAGGAGACAAGATTTAATAGATATTTTAGGAGAAAAAATTTGTTATTAGGGTTTTATCCCCCAATCTTTCAGAAACAATATTAAAGTACACGCAAGCTAACCGATAAAGGAAATTGTGAAAAGTTGGAAAAGTGTGGAAACGGGTTTCACTTTGAAATAAGTGATTAGCTCCATAGCGGACTTTTATTGATTGTTTTATCCTCCTATGTGTTACACCTGCTTCCAAATTTTGTAAAAGTGTCGGATAACAATGACTAATTTTAGAAGGATTTGTTGTTGATGGGGTGGAGGAGTCCTGGAAGAAATTGGGAGCTTTGTACACGTACTCTTAAGACTGGAAAACTTTTTTTTTTTTCATCACGTATCGTTTTACTTGTCTTAATGTCTATCAGTGTAGAATTACTTAAGTTGCTCTACATATCAATACCTTAAGGCGAATCTGGACGTCCAAGTGTGCGACTGAGATAAATATATCGGAAAAGTATTCCGCGCTTTTTGGGAAAACGGTACCACCGATTTTGAAATTTTAAACTGTATTTGTCTTAAAATAATGTTTGAATTTGCACCAACGTTTTAATTTTTTTATTTTCTATGTATTTAAATTTTTAAATGTTGTAAGTTTGTTATTAAAAACAATTTCTAAAATCGGCTCAACGGCGCATGTGAAGACCAATGTCTTAATGACAAAACTTTTTTAATTTTTGAATTTGGACTAATAATAACGCCCAATAAAACAGAAATATTAATTTTCTTTTTTCCATCAAATGCCGACAGGCCGCCGGCTTCTATTGTAACCTAACGCACAAACCGATGTTTGTTTTGAGGACGTATCTACGTACAGATGGTCTGCTATGGCATCACGTAAGACATAAATATAAGGATATTCAATTCTGCTTTCAGTTCTGTCTTTTTGTGTATTTTACACAACCCAACCTACTTCCTACCTATGTTTTAAATAAGTGGGAAATTCTTAAAATGTGTAAATGTTAATAATAGATAATGTATCTACTTTTTATTAACGAGGCATAATTATAAATACTAAACCACTTCAATAATTTCTTGATGCCAATGGTATTACGAAACAGAACATCAATAAAATGCAAATAAAAAAATGCATACAGCCATTTTTTTGACTGGGTAAAATGTACCTATAAATTACAATTTCTTTTATATCTGCTTAGATTACATACCTTGTATCATAGTCATTTATATTGACCGCCTAGAATTTATTTTTGGATTTTGGCGCACTGAAATACGCAATGACAAAGTAATAAAATGTCTAGGTAAGTAGATATGGAACTTACATTTTGTACAATAGAATATTAAATCTTAGAAGAAGCCTTTTTCTTTTCGCGCTGATACGAAGATGCTTTCGCCTTTTGACGAGTATCTTTTATCCATTTTTAGATAATGCGGTTTGCTACTTGTAAGAAAGTAAATATTCTTCATACAATAACTGCAGTGCTAAGTCAGTTCCAGAGAAAAAACTTTAGAGGTACTTGACTACAGGTGTGCGATGTCTGTGTGTGTGTGTTGAGTGAGGTTTGTATGTTTGTGACAGTGTGTGCACCCGACTCATTTATCACAAGTTACCCTATAGGAAGTTGTATTGTAAAATCATAGATACAGGTATAGAATAACACTCAATGAAACGTAGCGAATACTCTAGACAATCTTAGCAATTGATTTTGGGCACATGTAATATAGAAGGCAAACAATTCATACCATTCAAAAAGACAAGAGGTATCATGCTTTCGATCTGACTATCGCGTGAGGCTTATTCCTGCAATCACGTGTTCTACAAATACTCTTCACATTAAAGTGAATCTCGTGGTATGCACAAATTTTGTGCATACCTCGAGATAATTCGGAAAACAGCAGTTACTCAATTTACAAAATCAGTCACTGATTCTACTGATTCATATACGGATTATATTATCAGTATTATTATTATTATTATGTATTTCTGAATTAATAGTATTCTTTGTAGCCTAGTAAATCAAATAAAATTACTGATAGTATCTTATTAATTTGCATTTTAATGTTGATTTTTCTGAAAAAAAAAACCATATGAAATAGTGTTACCCTATACATTCAAGTTCATATGACAGACTAACTAATGTTTTGAAAAGATCTGATTACTCGAACCGGTATCATTTCTGTAGCGCACTCAATTCGACGAGTGTGCTACCGTCCTAGTTATGGTTGTCCCGGCGGACGAGATCAAAGAGGAAACGCATTTTCCTCTTTCGGACGCTATTTGCTATCAGAAAGAAATGAAAAAAAATGTTTTAGTATTAGTAAGAACCGCTGAACCGTCGCCCTTGACCACTTTTTTATTTTTCCTTGTTGGAAGCCAAATAGAACCAAAGAAGAAAATTTAAAAAATAAAACGTTGGCGCAATTTTAAATACTGTTTTCAAAACAATCTCTCTATCAAATTTAAAATATTGATTGGTATGTCTAAAAACAGCGGAAAAAGATCCGCGCCATCTCCTGGAAGAGAATCTCATTAAAAGGCCGTCCAGATTCGCTTAAGTTATAGGCTTTCTCAAAATAAATTGATGCCACTTTATAAAAAAATTATCTTTAAAAAAATTACAATTTCTTCATTTTTAGAATTACACAATCAACAAATGGATCTCGTCTTTTCAAATTGCATTTAAGCCATAAATCCACCGCATCAGAATGAGATACCTCTGGAGTGACACTTAATGTATTATGCAACCTTAAATTTCGCGCTTCAGCTTTACGCATCATTTACCTCCACCTCCCTTATCGATACTCTTTCAACTGCCGACTCTTCAAGTCGTATATTATGATCGGCTTTAATAGCTTTTTGATCAGCTGATGCATGCATATTTCTACACGGTGGTGTGAGCACAGAGGTATTTATTATCCTTTATATTCACTTTGAAAAACGACTTCTCGCAGGTCATCTATGTAAGAATGCAAGACGAATTCTTAGTAGAATTGTTTTGTTTTTTTCTAGTTAAAAATTAAGTGGCTGATGTTTTGTTTTTCTTCCGTAACGCGCTAGTATTATAATTAACTCTATATCTTTTACCGCTTACAATGTAGAAATAATGAACTATTGTGCAAACTTGGGTATATTATTTTTTTAAACAAGCACCTAGCAACATATTGTATCGCGTGCGAATATTTTTACATTTTGAATTTGAATTACTACCAGCAGATAGCAGATAAGACTGCTGCGTTAATTCGCAGTCAACATTTTTGGGTGCGAATTCAGTTGAAACATTAGAAAAGAGGTAGATTCCTCCAGAACTAAGCACGTCAAATATAAACACGCGCGCAATACACAGACGAATCAATTTGTATTAAGTTAGTTTAATAAATGTTTTTAGTAGCGCGTTAGTTATATGGATTGTCTCTGGCTACTACATATGCATAGCGCCGTCTTTGTATTAATGGCGCGTGCAATTTAATTAAATTAACTCGTGTTATTCAAACGCTACATAAGAATAATACATATATAATATATACATAATATGCCGCGTCGGCGTGCTGCATTTTCTCGCCCTCTATCTTCGTCACGAGATGGTGAGACCCTGTCTCGTCTCGAGCTACTGGTATCGAGGGCGTTCTTGGTGAATTCCATGCTTAATTTTTTATGTATGTTGCTGTTGAATTATTGTTTTAATGGCTTTTTTGTATCTTGTGTGGTTTAAAGTTTTTATTTCTTTTGGCAACTTATTGTATTCTGTTATGAATTCTGTGGTTGGTGTTGTTTTGTATCTGTTGCAGATGGTCCTTTTCAGTTCGTAGGTAAGAGTGTCTTCTTGTCTATGTGTGGTATATTTCTGTATTACTCGTTAATTTCCGGTTAGTTTTAATTATTGGTTCTCTATTTTATGTATGAATAGTAAGTTTTGTTGTTTATTAGTTGCTTTATATTTAGTTCTTGTGTTGTTTTATATATTTCTGTTGGTGTTTTCTATCATAGACTGTATCGCTTAATATTCTGTTTTGCTGTCTCTGTAATTTGTCTAGGTTTCTTTTAGTTGTATCGCTCCATACGTTTATCAAGTAGGTTCTATGTGATGTAAATAAACTGTTATATATTGGTTTTTTCATGTGTTTCTGGAATTACTTTCCGTATTTTGTTTAGTCCTGTTATAGCTGTTGCATTTTCTTAATTAAAATTATTTATGTGTGCATCCATTTTAATTAGATTGTATGTTATTCCAGATATTTAGTTGTCAATTTTTTGTATTTTTGTCCATTCACTTTGACGGTAAGTTGGTTTATATTTTTTCTTGTGAAGACCATGTATTCTGTTTTCTGTTCATTTATTGTTAATAGGTTGTCGTTAAACCATGCTTCCATTTTTCTATATCGTCATTGATTTGGTTTTGTATGTAGTTTTCGTGTTTGTTGGAGATATATTATACATATGTCGTCGGCGTATGCGTATATTCACAGTAATGTTTAAATTGAAAATGTCGTGATTTTATTTTTTCCTATTTTTATCGCCTGTGGTCTTTCAGACAGATAAGTTTTCATTAGTTGTTTCCCTATATGATCCATTCCAATTTTTTCCAGCTTTTCGACAAGTTTTATCTTTGACACTGTATCAAATGCCTTTCTCATGTTCTATAAAGAGTGCAGTTACTATATTTCCTTGCGCTACTTTTGTTTTTATTGAATTGATCAAATCATTTTACCGCCGATGTCGTTCCTGATTTTTTTGGAAAGCGTATTGTCTTTGATGTATTATATTATTATCTACTAAGTATTGCTCATCTGTATTTGCAAACTTTTTTCAAGGATCTTATTTAGAATTGATAATAGACATATCGGCCTGTAGTTCTCCGGTTTTCATTTATCACCTTTTTTAAATATTGGAGTTACAATTGTTCTTAAAAAAAAAAAAAAAAATTCTATGTAAAAAAAAAATTAAGAAATATCCAAACGTAAGAAAGATTGAATAGCAATACTCTCTCTAGTGGGTGTCGAATTTTCTTTAAGTGTGGAAATAAATACTTTTTATTTGGCTTTCAAAAATGTTTACAATATCTAACTACCGAGGTTCACATTACAATCATCCGATCAATACCTTCTGCACTGCCTAAGTGTAGTATTTATCCATTACTATTTAATGGAAAGTTGGTTCGATAACAGTTGCAGTATTTGCAAGCAATTGAAAAGCGCCAGAGGCAAAAGCCACAATCCAAAACCGCGAGCGCAGCGAAATGTCACGAAGCTTGGACTTGGTTGGGCAAACACGATTACGTGCAAATTAATTGCTTGTCACTTTACTGAAGTGACATGTGATTCATGAAGCCATTTCGATTTTAAAAACTTAGGTTTACCACATGCACATGTCTGTACTGTTCAATTTCCTCTGATGAAGCTACGTTTTTCCTAAAATATCAGTGTAATAAAACAAATTAATACATGAGAAAAGAGATTGCATAAATGAAAGTTTTATAACTTTTGGCTTTTATATGTTCAACGAAAAGAATACCGTTTCTCAGAAAAGTGTTTATTTTAATTGAAAGTAGCGTGCTGTTTTGCCGGAAGATTATTTTCTTCTTAAGTACATGCTTTTCGGCGAAAAGTAACCGTAATTAAATGGAACGCGCCTTAGTTTTGATTAATATTTTATAATGTCTTTATAACTTCTGTTTAAGTAAGACAATACAGATTACATATTATATTGTTATTATTATGTACATATTTAACAACATATTTTAGTTTCTTTTAAGTGTTATTGAATTATAAATAGTACTTTAAATAAAAAAGCCGGACGTTTTGATTTATTTGCGCGGGCACGCATGTATATATAGACTTAAAACTTTTACCTTTTAACAGAAAATGCAAGACACCTGTATCAAGCTGAGTGCTATTTACGGGAAGTATTTTATGTTATTCATGTTCCACGTCCATAAGTCTCAGATACACAAACAATAATGAACAAAATTGAATATTTTTCGCGCAAGGTTAAAGAAATTTCAGAGATAATTGGAATCTTTTCAGTTAATGCTGATTTACTTATAAGCCAAAGAATTTTACAGCAGTATATAGTGTTTGAAGGTTTTAAAATATTATACACGGGAAAACGATCTTGTCGTTGTTAACTATTTTTTATGCATTTGGTTACAGTTACTAAATTATTACTTGATTTAGAAATATTAAAAATATTTCTGTATCCAATCAAAAAATAATTTGGTTAGTAGATTTATTTGAAGCTAGCGCAGTATTTATTAATTTAACTAAGTATTTACATGGAAGTAAAAAATAAACATCACAGTTTTATTTTCATATAGCAGTTTTCTCCCCATATAGTATAGCAGATGAGCAGATATACTTTGTGTAATAGCAAGTTGTCGCATAGATGGCGCATCTCTATTTCATTCCATAGCAGATAATATTTCGCACAAAATAGGCTGGAAACTACGATCATAACATAGTAATCTGGTATATTTACCAGACCACATCTAAATAGGAGTCATCGCCATTACAAGGACAATTTCTTTAACGGCGTACTAGAGTGCTAGGATGGTCACTGCGACCCAACTCCCCAATACTACTAGGATTTACAACATTCTAACGGCAAGTCCCTCCTTATTGCATGGGCTTTTGGAGATATCCATTTTCATTTCGATAAAATGATCACGGCATTTTGTTGTGTTTACGCTTAAGTTAAAATGAATAAATGTTATAACAAAAGGAAAAGCCTTTTGCATCAAAATGCTTACGGTTTTCTGTCAATCTGCATAGTTTTCAAAATCAAAATAAAGAGGACTTGAATCAACTATAATATCAACATCTTTTACTTAAAAGAATAAACTGTTTCAACGAAAAATATATTATTTCCGAAGAAATGCGTGAATTTAATATTATATTCCTTTTTCAAGGAAACACCAAATCATGTAGGCCATGTAGAAAATACAAAACTTTTGGTTTAATACAATTCCTTTTAAATGAAAAGGATATTCTCTCAGTGTACTCAATATTGAAATTCTATTTGTATCAATATCGTCTGCCATTTATTAGAAAATGTATCTGTCACAGGTTTCAATGATAATCCTTTTCCCTGCCTCTTGACGGAAAACTCTGCGACTTATTCTTGATAATTCGAAATTCATTCGTATATACCATATTCGCTTGCAAACGGATGACATGTTATCCGTTTGCAAGCGACAAGAAGTCGTATGGAATTACCAGTAAAAACATCTGGATAATGCAAGTAATACACAAAATTTCGAATCTTCTTTATTTATTTTATACCGAAACAAACTAATATGTATATTTATTGTTTATAAGTACGCTACACAGTCTTTATACATTTCCCTGTGTATTTTCTAATATTTCAACTTATTGTGGTTTCAAAATAAATGTTTTTATGCTTTTAATGTTTAACTTTTTAATTAACCCTTTTCTTTCATAACTTATATATAAACAACAATAATAGCAATTATATATATTATTGTCCAAGCACTACCAAGAAAATCACATGCTACTACGTTCATTTATTGCGATATATTTTATGCAACTTACGGTGTGAAATAAAATAGCAACTGCCGAAATTGCAAACTTGTGCAATCACAAATAAGCGCAAAGCATTCGTCCAATTTTGCTAAGTTTGTAACTTATTAAAAGTTAAGAAGTTATTGCCAAGTTGTCCGGTGTTTTGTTCTAATTTACTGGCGTGTGTGTCGCAAGATAATTCCACGCTTCACTAAATAAGGAATGTGATTTATATTGATGAGGATGTGTCTCAAAATAACTCCTAAAATTGTCGAATAAAATTACTACTGTACTGAAACGTTGTGTAATTAATTTATGATTCAAAGCGAGGACGAATAATAATTAAGGTAATATTTTCTACGGTTCCTTGAAGTTTTTATTTTAAGGATTATTAATATTTAGAGTCACGTGGTGTATTCCCATTCCTGTAGTTTTAATGTGCTTTGCTATATTTTAGTTTGTACAAACAACTAGAAAAAGTGGATACATATTTTTGGTGACCGGCGTGAATTAGCAGCTCAAAGATAGCGGCCCATTTTCCGAAAACACCCGAACGCCCATAGGCGTACGTGCCGTGGGATTATCGGCTATAGGGACTTTTGTAAAAGTAGAGAAACAAAACTAGTAAAATTCAAAGTATCTTAACGTAGCGTAAATGGCATGTGTGATGTGTAGCAAGATATCCTCGAGGGTGTTACGCTCCCTTATAGTATTATAGAAAAAAAAAATCACGGGCCACGAGAAAATCGATTGCCAACTTAAAGCCTCATAGAGATCGTGAGAAACTCGATTCTGCATACAGTAACCAATATTAAAATCCTTACTAGACGTCTGCGGGGATGAAATCACCCTTAAAGCACTAAAAAATTTCTTACAGCCCACAGAAAATGAATTGTCAACTTCAAACCCCATAGAGACCGTGACAAACTCGATTATGCATACAGCAACCAATATCAAAATCCCTTGCCAGCCGTCGACGGGGGTGAAATCACCCCTTAAAGCACTAAAAAATTTCTACAGCCCACAGAAAATGAATTGTCAACTTCAAACCCCATAGAGATCGTGACAAACTCGATTATGCATACAGCAACCAATATCAAAATCCCTTGCCAGCCGTCGACGGGGGTGAAATCACCCCTTAAAGCACTAAAAAATTTCTACAGCCCACAGAAAATGAATTGTCACTTCAAACCCCATAGAGACCGTGACAAACTCGATTATGCATACAGCAACCAATATCAAATCCTTGCCAGCCGTCGACGGGGGCGAAATCACCCCTTAAAGCACTAAAAAATTTCTACAGCCCACAGAAAATGAATTGTCAACTTCAAACCCATAGAGACCGTGACAAACTCGATTATGCATACAGAACCAATATCAAAATCCTTGCCAGCCGTCGACGGGGGTGAAATCACCCTTAAAGCACTAAAAAATTTCTACAGCCCACAGAAATGAATTGTCAACTTCAAACCCATAGAGATCGTGACAAACTCGATTATGCATACAGCAACCAATATCAAAATCCCTTGCCAGCCGTCGACGGGGGTGAAATCACCCCTTAAAGCACTAAAAAATTCCTACAGCCCACAGAAAAATGAATTGTCAACTTCAAACCCCATAGAGACCGTGACAAACTCGATTATGGCATACAGCAACCAATATCAAAATCCCTTGCCAGCCGTCGACGGGGTGAAATCACCCCTTAAAGCACTAAAAAAATTTCTAACAGCCCACAGAAAATGAATTGTCAACTTCAAACCCATAGAGACCGTGACAAACTCGATTATGCATACAGCAACCAATATCAAAATCCCTTGCCAGCCGTCGACCGGGGTGAATCACCCCTTAAAGCACTAAAAAAATTTCTACAGCCCACAGAAAAATGAATTGTCAACTTCAAACCCATAGAGACCGTGACAACTCGATTATGCATACAGCAACCAATATCAAAATCCCTTGCCAGCCGTCGACGGGGGTGAAATCACCCTTAAAGCACTAAAAAATTTCTACAGCCCACAGAAAATGAATTGTCAACTTCAAACCCCATAGAGATCGTGACAAACTCGATTATGCATACAGCAACCAATATCAAAATCCCTTGCCAGCCGTGGACGGGGGTGAAATCACCCCTTAAAGCACTAAAAAATTTCTACAGCCCACAGAAAATGAATTGTCAACTTCAAACCCCATAGAGACCGTGACAAACTCGATATGCATACAGCAACCAATATCAAAATCCCTTGCCAGCCGTCGACGGGGGTGAAATCACCCCTAAAGCACTAAAAATTTCTACAGCCCACAGAAATGAATTGTCAACTTCAAACCCCATAGAGACCGTGACAAACTCGATTATGCATACAGCAACCAATATCAAAATCCCTTGCCAGCCGTCGACGGGGGTGAAATCACCCCTTAAAGCACTAAAAAATTTCTACACGCCCACAGAAAATGAATTGTCAACTTCAAACCCCATAGAGATCGTGACAAACTCGATTATGCATACAGCAACCAATATCAAAATCCCTTGCCAGCCGTCGAGGGGGTGAAATCACCCTTAAAGCACTAAAAAATTCCTACAGCCCACAGAAAATGAATTGTCAACTTCAAACCCATAGAGACCGTGACAAACTCGATTATGCATACAGCAACCAATATCAAAATCCCTTGCCAGCCGTCGACGGGGGTGAAATCACCCCTTAAAGCACTAAAAAATTTCTACAGCCCACAGAAAATGAATTGTCAACTTCAAACCCATAGAGACCGTGACAAACTCGATTATGCATACAGCAACCAATATCAAAAATCCTTGCCAGCCGTCGACGGGGGTGAAATCACCCCTTAAAGCACTAAAAAATTTCTACAGCCCACAGAAAATGAATTGTTCAACTTCAAACCCCATAGAGACCGTGACAAACTCGATTATGCATTACAGCAACCAATATCAAAATCCCTTGCCAGCCGTCGACGGGGGTGAAATCACCCCTTAAAGCCACTAAAAAATTTCTACAGCCCACAGAAAATGAATTGTCAACTTCAAACCCCATAGAGATCGTGACAAACTCGATTATGCATACAGCAACCAATATCAAAATCCCTTGCCAGCCGTCGACGGGGGTGAAATCACCCTTAAAGCACTAAAAAATTCCTACAGCCCACAGAAAATGAATTGTCAACTTCAAACCCCATAGAGACCGTGACAAACTCGATTATGCATACAGCAACCAATATCAAAATCCCTTGCCAGCCGTCGACGGGGTGAAATCACCCCTTAAAGCACTAAAAAAATTTCTACAGCCCACAGAAAATGAATTGTCAACTTCAAACCCCATAGAGATCGTGAACAACATCGATTATGCATACAGCAACCAATATCAAAATCCTTGCCAGCCGCGACGGGGGTGAAATCACCCCTTAAAGCACTAAAAATTCTACAGCCCACAGAAAATGAATTGTCAACTTCAAAACCCCATAGAGACCGTGACAAACTCGATTATGCATACAGCAACCAATATCCAAATCCCTTGCCAGCCGTCGACGGGGGTGAAATCACCCCTTAAAGCACTAAAAAATTTCTACAGCCCACAGAAAATGAATTGTCAACTTCAAACCCCATAGAGATCGTGACAAACGCATTATGCATTACAGCAACCAATATCAAAATCCCTTGCCAGCCGTCGACGGGGGTGAAATCACCCCTTTAAAGCACTAATAAAAATTTCTACAGCCCACAGAAAAATTATTGTCAACTTCAAACCCCATAGAGAGTCCGTGACAAACTCGATTATGCTTACAGCAACCCAATATCAAAATCCCTTGCCAGCCGTCGACGGGGTGAAATCACCCCTTAAAGCACTAAAAAATTTCTACAGCCCACAGAAAATGAATATTGTCAACTTCAAACCCCATTAGAGACCGTGACAAACTCGATTATGCATACAGCAACCCAATATCAAAATCCCTTGCCAGCCTCGACGGTTTGATATCACCCTTTAGCACTAAAAAATTTTTACAGCCCACAGTAAATGAATCTTACTCAACCCAGAGACGTGACAACCGATTGCATACAGCAACCAATATCAAAATCCCTTGCCACGCGACGGGGTGAAATCACCCCTTAAAGCACTAAAAAATTCCTACAGCCTACAGAAAATGAATTGTCAACTTCAAACCCCATAGAGACCTGACAAACTCGATATGCATACCGCAACCAATATCAAAATCCCTGCAGCCTTGGACGGGGGTGAAATCACCCCTTAACGCACTAAAAAATTTCTACAGCCCACAGGAAAATGAATTGTCAACTTCAAACCCCATAGAGATCGTGACAGAATCGATATGCATACAGAACCAATTTCCAAATCCCTTGCAGCCGTCGACGGGGTTGAAATCACCCTTAAAGCACTAAAAAATTCTACAGCCCACAGAAATGAATTGTCACTTTCAACCCATAGAGATCGTACATTCGATTCTAGATACACAACAATTATCAAAATCCCTTCCAGCGTCGACGGGGTGAATCACCCTTAAAGCACTTAAAAATTTCTACAGCCCCAGAAAATGAATTTTTACTTCAAACCCCATGAGACGTGACAAACTCGATATCATACACACCATATCAAAATCCTTGCCAGCCGTCGAGGGGTGAAATCACCCCTTAAAAGCACTAAATAAATTCTACAGCCCACAAATGAAGTTAACTGCAAACCTATAGAGTGTGAGAAACTCGTATGCACAGCAACCATATCAAATCCCTTGCACCGCGACGGGGGGAAATCACCTTTAAAGCACTAAAAAATTTCTACCAGCCCACAGAAAATGAATTGTCAACTTCAAACTCCATAGAGACTGTGACAACCTGGATTATGCATACAGCAACCAATATTTAAAATTCCCTTCCAGCCGTCGACGGGGGTGAAATCACCCCTTAAAGCACTAAAAAATTTCTACAGCCTACAGAAAATGAATTGTCAACTTCTCAACCCTATAGAGATCGTGACAACGTCGATTATGCAGTACAGCAACCGAATATTCAAAATCCCTTGCCGCCGTCGACGGGGGGAAATCACCCTTAAAGCACTAAAAAATTTCTACAGCCACAGAAATGAATTGCAACTTTCAAACCTCATAGATATCGTGACAAACTCAGGTATGCATACAGCAACCAATATCAAAATCCTTGCCAGCCGCTGTACGGGGTGAAATTCACCCCTTAAAGCACTAAAAAAATTCCTACAGCCGACAGAAAATGAATGTCAACTTCGCAACCGCATAGAGATCGTGACAAACTCGATATGTCTACAGCAACCAATATCCAAATTCCTTGCCAGCCGTCGACGGGGGTGAAATCACCCTTAAAGCACTAAAAAATTCCTACAGCCTACCAGAAAATGATTGATTGCAACTGCTCCAAACCCTATAGAGATTCAGTGACAAACTCGTTATGCATACAGCAACCATATCAAAATCCCTTGCAGCCGTTGGACGAGGGGTGAAATTCCCCCCTAAAAGCACTAAAAATTTTCTAGCAGCCTTACAGAAAATGAATTGTCAACTTCAACCCTATAGAGATCGTGACAAACTCGATTATGCATACAGCAACCAATATCAAAATCTTGCCAGCTCGACGGGGGTGAAATCACCCCTTAAAGCACTAAAAAAATTTCTACAGCCTACAGAAAATGAATTGTCAACTTCAAACCCTATAGAGATCGTGACAAACTCCATTATGCATACAGCAACCAATATCAAAATCCCTTGCAGCCGTTCGACGGGGTGAAATCACCCCTTAAAGCACTAAAAAATTCCTACAGCCTACAGAAAATGAATTGTGCAATTCAAACCCTAAGAATCGTGACAAACTGCTTATGCATACACACACCAATATCCAAATCCCTTGCCAGCCGTCGACGGGGGTGAAATCACCCCTTAAAACACTAAAAAAATTCCTACAGCCTACAGAAAATGAATTGTCAACTTCAAACGCCTATAGAGATCGTGACAAACTCGATTATGCATACAGCAACCAATATCAAAATTCCTTGCCATCCGTCGACGGGGGGAAATCACCCTTAAAAAGCACTACAAAATTCCTACAGCCTACAGAAAATGATTTTCAACTTCAAACCCATAGAGTCCTGACAAACTCGATGTATGCATACAGCAACCAATATCACAAATCCCTTGCCAGCTCGTCGACCGGGGGTGAAATCACCCCTTAAAGCACTTAAAAATTTCTACAGCCCACAGAAAATGAATTGTCAACTTCAAACCCTAGAGATCGTGACCGAACTCGATTAGTTGCAACAGCGACCAATATCAAAAAATTCCTTGCCAGCGTCCGCGGGTGCAATCACCCTTAAAGCACTAAAAAATTCCTACAGCCTACAGAAAATAATTGTCAACTTCAAACCCTATAGAGATCGTGAAAACTCCATTATGCATACAGCAACCATATCAAAATCCCTGCCAGCGCGTCGACGGGGTGAAATCACCCCTTAAAGCACTAAAAATTCCTACAGCTCTACAGAAAATAATTGTCAACTTCAAACCCTATAGAGATCGTGACAAACTCGATATGGTACAGCAACCAATATCAAAATCCCTTGCCAGCCGTCGACGGGGGTGAAATCACCCTTTAAAGCACTAAAAAATTCCTACAGCCTACAGAAATATTTTTGTCAACTCAAACCCTATAGAGATCGTGACAAACGTCGCATTGTGCATTACAGCAAACCAATATCAAAATCCCTTGCCAGCCGTCGACGGGGTGAAATCACCTATAAGCACTTAAAAAATTTTACAGCCCACAAGAAAATGAATTGTCAACTTTCAAACCCTATAGAGATCGTGACAAACTCGATTATGCATACAGCAACCAATATCAAAATCCCTTGCCAGCCGTCGACGGGGGTGAAATCACCCTTAAAAGCACTAAAAAAATTTCTACAGCCTACAGAAATTGAATTTGTCAACTTCAAACCCTATAGAGTCGTGACAAACTCGATATGCATACAGCAACCAATATCAAAATCCCTTGCCAGCCGTCGACGGGGGTGAATCACCCCTTAAAGCACTAAAAAATTCTACAGCCTACAGAAAATGAATTGTCAACTTCAAACCCTATAGAGATCGTGACACAACTCGATTATGCATACAGCAACCAATATCAAAATCCCTTGCCAGCCGTCGACGGGGTGAAATCACCCTTAAAGCACTAAAAAATTCCTACAGCCACAGAAAATGAATTGTCAACTTCAAACCCTATAGAGACCGTGACAAACTCGATTATGCATACAGCAACCAATATCAAAATCCCTTGCCAGCCGTCGACGGGGGTGAAATCACCCTTAAAGCACTAAAAAATTCTACAGCCTACAGAAAATGAATTGTCAACTTCAAACCCCATAGAGATCGTGACAAACTCGATTATGCATACAGCAACCAATATCAAAATCCCTTGCCAGCCGTCGACGGGTGAAATCACCCTTAAAGCACTAAAAATTTCTACAGCCACAGAAAATGAATTGTCAACTTCAAACCCCATAGAGATCGTGACAAACTCGATTATGCATACAGCAACCAATATCAAAATCCCTTGCCAGCCGTCGACGGGGGTGAAATCACCCATTAGAGCACTAAAAATTCCTACAGCCTACAAAAAAACGAATTGTCGACTTGAAACCCCATCGGCGGTGAAATCAATATTAAAATTGTCAGCCGTAATGCGTCAGATCTTGGTGAGTAACGACTACAAAGTAAAACATTTTATTTTTTGTTTACATCTTTACTACAAAGCACTACAAAAATTTATCCTCTTAATAATTTTATTCTTTGTAAACCATAATTAGTTTTCTCTGCACAATTCACATATTCCGTTGATAGTTTTTTCCAGTATATTTCTATTTGCTTCAATTTCGGCTAATGTCAATAAGCACTTGTTATGTATGTACTTAAGCAAGTCCTGCATTTGAAGGAATTAGAGTTTCAGTTAACTGACAACAGTATAGGCAAAGCAAAGTCATATCTGTGCTATTTTGTAATAGAAGCCGTTTCGATTAGTTCTATATGTAGTAGGATTGAAATCTGATGTTAAATCTTCTCCTCGAGCAAGGCGCTCAAGAAATAAATTAAAATATCCCGCAATTGTAAGAATCAATTTGGTTTATGTGATGTATAAATTGTAAGTCGATGGGATGCCTATCCTCCATGAAATCCATTAATTTTTAAATTTCTTTTGATAAGCCTCTCCGATTTTACATTCATTCCTAGGGGGTCAATTATGGTTAGCTTTTTTTCACTCTTGGTGTAGATAACCAGAATATAATGATTTGATACACAAACTGGCATAACTATGTCGTTTTTTAGAAATTGTATTCCGTCAACAAACGGTTTAGTTATAGTATTATTCCCAAATATTAAAGATGATTTTGCAACGAGATTATTTGGTATTTGTCTCCAATCATTTTATTGAATATATTAAGAGAATGGTCTACAATAAAACTAGATAAATATTCATTATCATTTAAGGTAACATAGTCCGTCACTAGTATCTCTTTTACCGAAAAAATTATATTCGGATCATATGTAACAATATAACCTCTCCACTAGCTAACTCTTTGTAATAGTTGCAATTAGATATTAAGCCGTTGCTAAGTGTGTTTAGGGTCTCCGTTGTAGTCCACTTTCTTTGATCATGTGATAACTGCTTATCGCCATACAATATTTGGCAACATATGGAAGAAATAAAGGTTTTCAATTTCTTAACATTGTGCACCAAAATCTCTTATTTCTAGTGATATGTATTATCTTTATTCCTTTAAAGTATATAATATTAGATCACACCACATTTTGTCAGTTATTTCCAGCAGACCTTGTATTTGGTAATAATAGTTTGTGTGTCGTTTTTATCGAATTGCCGGTTACATCTAAACAATCAAATTATAGGTATTTGGATCACAGTGTCGAGCACTGTACGGAGATTTGATCTCCAAGAGACCATCGTTCTCGAGAAGTCCATCAGGGGATCCGGCTAAGAATGAATACTCTTTTGGACAAATAACCCTGATGCCTGATATACTGCATTAGTTTTATGTACATATGCTTCGACAGCTAACTTTTCACACATTGCTCCGTGAACCGTTGCCGCGGTATTAATGCTTTGGCCATCTGTAATAGATTTAATGATATTAGCAAATGATGATGTAGTTTTTTACCTTACACACGCTTCCAAAGAAGGACGAAGTAACCCTAATTTTCCTCTGATCCCACAAATACTGCTTTTTCTCTGAGTGCGCGTAGATATTTCCAGATTCTCACGTTCTGCAGAAGTCATCTGCAACTGTTTTAAGTATTTTTCCATGCTTCATAATGCAGCTTTTTCCGGAAAGTTGATGAGTATTAAATATTGTGGAATGCAGAGTACATAATTTACAAATGAAATCATCGCTGTAGGTTTTGTTTTGGTTTGTATTATCGCATGCTTGGTGAATCCAGCGTAGGCACCTGTCACATTGCACCCACGATGTGGTTTCGTCACGCATTCCATGACCGCAGTAAGCCACACTGGAGATATCTTTATCATCCCCCGGATAAATGACTTCTTCCTTAATATCCATAGATGATACGCCTTTCAAATAGTTTCCACAGAAATGTGAGTCTGTTTTTATAATGCGCTTTCTCCAAACTTCTTGGGAATGTTTTTCATCGGTATGTCAGCTTTAGTTAAACGATTTTTACTAATACCTATCTCGCATTCAGTTTTTATTGATATAATATCTTGCCTCAATTTCCTGACAAATTGAGAACATTTTATATTTTTTTGTCCTTCCAAGGTAATGTGCTTTAATTGGCCAAAGTAATTTTCCACTACCGCATTACTCACTGGTGGATTTTTTATCATTAGCCCAGTATACAAGGAAGAAAATGGCAGATATTTATTTAATACAGTATCCATAAAATCTTCGTTATAAAATATATTTTCTATTGTTCCTTCTTCCAATTTGATATTGGTTGTTAAATCTACATACCGCTTGTAGAATGGGCTTGATTTGTGCAAAGTGGTAATATTAGTATCTGGTAAACTCTTTGTGTCGTTATATGCTGAATTTACCAAAGCCTCACCTATGTCGATTGGTCCTTTTGAGAGTGATTTAACACTTTCCAGGGCAAACTCTGTTTGTTTGGTACGGAAAAAGCTTTTTAAAATAATATATGTATTAACCACAAACTTATCCAAGCTATTTAGGTCTCCTAATAAGATTGATGAAGCCAACAAATCTTTAAAAAAGTATCTTTGTTCATTATTTTTAGCTTGCTTATCTACATCTTTACATACCATTTTTATGAAGTGAGCGCAACAGAGATGAATACCTACCATGCCTACATCACTTGGTTTCATCTTCCTTTCTGACAAATGATATGTCTTCTGTAGATACTCTTTTAAAGTGCATCGATTAAATGATTTGCTGATAGCGTGGAGATTGGCAAATGAAAAGTCTGTTACTACTCCTGAAAATGCAGGCATATATTATTCTCTTCACAGAAGTAGCGAAAGTCATGAAGAAGTTTAAAAATTGTATTGAATCATGGCTTGCTGATAGCATAGAAAAAACTGGATAAACCCTTTGATCCTTTTCAAATTACAACAGCGGTATAAAAAATAAATTCTTTTTGATTTAATAACTGCGGGTGCCTAACAAGTCCAACAGTGGCATCGAAATATATAAAAGAAGCTCGTTCCCAATGCGTTGCAATTTCAGCACCTGCACTTGCGTCGCACTGAATAGCTTAACATTAAATGGGACGCTTACTTTCCTAATATATTCCGGGATGGTCACCTGCATAAATATCATATCGATCAGATCATCTTTATTTCTGTCCAGTAGAGGAAAGAAGCCTCAGATCTAATCTTTCTAAGCGCACTATCCGACTTTATTTTTTGCAAATTTTTCTTGTGTTCAAAATTACGTTAGCTGAATCAATTAAGGTTTTCTTCTTGTAATTAAATGGTTTTGTTGTCAATAAATTCTTTTTACGTATTTCTCTTTCAACGGCTCGTACTTGATGTGTGGCATATTCTTTATGCCAGTAAATCTATTGAAGTGCTATAAACAAATACTCGTCTATTTGGATGTGTAATGTTAAATTTCTTACAAGAATAGCTGTTGTGCTTACAAAAGTCCGTATATATTGATGGCCATCGTTTTTCAAATATTTCACATACTTGAAAATACAAGCACACGTTATTTCACATATTTTGAAATTCTATTTCGTAAGTAATACGGATAATACTTAACATCTAAGTGCTCTGGTAATTACATTCCATACATTTATCATCTCAAACGAAGTAGTGCTTTTAGGTGATTTCACCCCCGTCGACGCTGGCAAGGGATTTTAATATTGGTTGCTGTATGCATAAATCGAGTTTGTCACGGTCTCTATGGGGTTTGAATTGACAATTCATTTTCTGTGGCCTGTAGAAATTTTTAGTGCTTTTAGGGGTGATTCACCCCGTCGACGGCTTGGCAAGGGATTTTAATATTGGTTGCCTGTATGCATAATCGAGTTTGGTCACCGTCTCTATGGGGTTTGAAAGTTGACAAATTCATTTTCTGTGGGCTGTAGAAATTTTTTAGTGCTTTTAGGGGTAATTTCACCCCCGTCGACGGCTGGCAAGGGAATTTAATATTGGTTGCTGTATGCATAATCGAGTTGTCACGGTCTCTAAATGGGGTTTGAAGTGACAATTCATTTTCTGTGGGCTGTAGAAAATTTTTTAGTGCTTTTAGGGGTGATTTCACCCCCGTCGACGGCCTGGCAAGGGATTTTAATATTGGTTGCGTTGTATGCATAATCGAGTTTGTCACGGTCTCTATGGGGTTTGAAGTTACAATTCATTTTCTGTGCGGCTGTAGAATTTTTTAGTGCTTTTAGGGGTGTGATTCACCCCCGTCGACGGCTGGCAAGGGATTTTAATATTGGTTGTTGTATGCCATAATCGCTTTGTCCGGCCTCTATGGAGGTTTGAAGTTGACAACAATTCATTTTCTGTGGGCTGTAGAAATTTTTTAGTGCTTTAGGGTGATTTCACCCCGGCGACGGCTCGCAAGGGAATTTAATATTGGTTGTTGTATGCATAATCGAAGATTGTCACGGCTCTATGGGGTTGAAAGTTGACAAATGTCATTTTCTGTGGGCTGTAAGAAAATTTTTTAGTGCTTTTAGGGGTGATTTCACCCAACTCGACCGCTGGCAAGGGATTTTGATATTGGTTTGCTGTATGCATAATCGAGTTGTCACGATCTCTATATGGTTTGAAGTTGACAATTCATTTTCTGCTAGGTGTAGAATTTGTTAGTGCTTTAAGGGTGATTTCACCCCCGTCGACGCTGGCAGCGATTTTGAAGTATTGGTTGCTGTATGCATAATCGAGTTTGTCACGATCTCTATGGGGTTGAAGTTGACCATTCATTTTCTGTGGGCTGTAGAAATTTTTTAGTGCTTTTAGGGGTGATTTCACCCCCGTCGACGGCTGGCAAGGATTTTGATATTGGTTGCTGTATGCATAATCGAGCTGGTCACGTCTCTATGGGGTTTGAAGTTGACCAATTCATTTTCTGTGGGTGTAGAAAATTTTAATGCTTTAAGCGGGTGATTCATCCCCGCAGACGTCTAGTAAGGGATTTTAATATTGGTTACTGTATGCAAGAATCGAGTTCTCACGATCTCTATGAGGCTTTAATTGGCAATCGATTTTCTCCGTGGCCCGTGATTTTTTTTCTCTATAATATTAAAAGGGAAGCGTAAACACCCTCGAGGATATCTTGCTACACATCACACATGCCATTTACGCTACGTTAAGATACCTTGAATTTATACTAGTTTTTGTTCCTACTTTTTAAACCAAAAATACCTATCGCGATAATCCCACCGGCACGTACGCCTATGGGCGTTCGGGTGTTTTCGGAAAATGAGACCGCTATCCTTTGGGCTGCCTAAATTCACGCCGGTTATTAAGTCCAGTGTTATTGATTCTGCATTCAGGATATGAATCGTGTAGTAGACAATATTAGAACTCACGTTTTATTCCATATAAAAGACTTACTAAAAATAAGACATTTACTTTTTCCACAATCTGTTAACTATTGCACGCTAATATTATACATACGTAACCCAGACTTTTACACAACTGTTTAGAACAGTTTCATAATAAGAAAATGTAAATTTATAACAACATGGAATCACTGCAAAAGCTTTGGAAGCCAACTAAAACAGATTTATTTATATTTAGAAATATTTTGTGAAACAGATAAAACCTTTCTTTAAGATTTCATCTCACCTTGGCTTGTATCCTGAACGACATTTACAATCACTCTTCTTTAGTTCGCACTCGATCCTACAAACGCGTCCCCAATTGAATGAAGCTTACTGCACGCCGTCTACTCCGAACACGCTGTTCCCGCGCCCATCGGTGAGAGTTTGCCAACGTTTCAACTTCGAATTGTTCTCACACAATCTATAAGAGCCGCCGCATTGAAAAAGTGCTTCATTAACTTCTTCGAAACTCCCTCGTCAGACGTTTTTAGCTAACGTGGTCTGGCTGCTTCATAATTAAATAATGGATTAATGGCGTGGGGACGCTTCAGATAAAGACGTTTCCTGCCAAATAGGAGCACTATTGATATACTAAGAATGTTTGATAATTCAATTTCGTGTTTTGAATAGAATCGGATGATGATTATATAGGGTTTCTGATCAATTAAAACATAAGAACCGGAAGTTAAATTTTCGTTCAGAAGTGGATATAGAACAATTTCGAAAATAATTTTATAATATAATTATTTAAGAGGTGATGTTGATATGTAACTTAAATCTTTTGTAAGTTTTTGCTTAAATTTGTCTTTTTTTAATGCTTAAATTTTTTAAAAATCCTTTTTAATTTGTCGTGTAAAAATTTTGCAGTTAATATTGTTGGTTTCCCTTTAAACTCATTTCATTCCCTTCATACTAACCAACGAAGTAAAAAGTTTTTGCCGTAAAATTTATTAAAAAAAATGCCAATCAATTAAAAAAAGAAACAGTTATTTTTAAAAAGTAATTCTATTTTAATGAGTTTATGCTTTTCCTATTATTTTGTTTAAGTATAATTAACATAATTTAAACTGATTATAGAATACAAATCACTGTAAACTCAGTAATATGGAAGACTAACCTGCGCTATACAACTTGTTGCTTATTTTAGGGTGAAAATGAAATGAATATCGTAATAATATAAATATTTGAAACCAGTCAAATCAAATTAAATACAATAGAAACGTAAATTAAATTGTTTGTATACTTTATACCAAGAATTATGAGAAATTCAGTTTATATAAATTTATGTTCACACATGTAGCCGTATTTAAATCCTAAAAATATGGATAATATTATTGGAATTCCTAAATGTCTATAACAAGTATAGCATTGTTTACATATTCACAAGTGTCATATTGCAGAATATATAGGTATAATAAATCATACTAAAGCAAACGCTCTGAATATAGCAGAGTTAGACTTCTGTGTTCTGGTAATAATATTTATTTTTGGCCGAAATATCCTATTTTTTCCTTGTATTGTATTTCTCTTAATTTGAGGTATAATACGGTTACTTAGTGGCACTTTTCATCCTTGGTTAGATCTCAGTTAGCTAACTGTCCAGCGATGAACACTCAAAGACAATAACTACTGTTACAAAATTTGAAAATAAAGCACTTTCTTTTGATCTACCATAAGAGAACAGTCGTGTTGTGAACTGCCCAACAATGGAGCGTCACAACAACGTAATAAATCAATGTTCCATCAATTTACTGACATTGTTGATTTAAAAGCAGGTACTGCGGTGGTTTATAAGAGAAAGCTATCAACCATATGAATGTAATTATATTTTATGTACACACCTGTTTGTAGGTCAGTATAATTTGGGTAATTCGCATTACGAGTAGTAGCCGTGAAAATTGAATAGATAATTTATCGTTTGGCAACTCTACCATATCTGATATCCTAGGTTTCGCCTTACTTTAATTGGTAGTGACTCATTGTCAGTGTAATTCGTAGAAATAAATGAGTGAATCCTTGATACGGTGTTTTGTTGATAAAAAAATCTTAAAAAACTGTTTTATTTCCATTAAGTTAAATGAATTAAATCATATTCTGTGGTATATCTGGTATTGAAAAAGATCTTCTTTGTAAATCATGTATTACCTTCGATCTAAATATATGCAGAAGAAACGTCAAGATTGCACAACATTATAAGAAATTTGCTGTGTTTATATCCCTGGTACATTTTCTATATGAAATCATACATGTCTCTGCTGTTCCGATATAATATCCACTTTGGATGCTGTGAAGATGTTTAATCCTAGATTTTTATGATCCGGTGTTGTTCTCCCGATGTGAACTCTTTCTCAACATCTGAATTGCCGCTGCGAGGAAATCCCATTCTGAAGTACTTTGGGGTGTGCGCAAGCTGATATACGAGGTATCTGGTCAAAGCATTGTTTAATTTCCCTTTATTTAATTATTCGAACAATTGATGTTATTCTCCATGTCTGCAAAATGACAATTCATAGTGAAATTTTAATGTGTATAAGTTGGTAGACGTGGTTGGTGTCTTCTTTCTTTATGATAGCGGATATTTAAAAAGTTAGTTTGAGAATTTTAAGAGCCTGAGTACCTCGATTTGGGCCCTGGCCTCGGATTACGCTATTTTTTGAGTGTGCTGTAACCAGGTATTCTTGAACGATTTAAACATAGAAATATCGTTTAATTAATTTTATTTACAGTGTACATTTAGATAACTATAATTTTGAGGTTATATTCGCCAACGGCAGCTATTAGTTGGTAGGAATTTATCATCAAATTTAAATTTATAAAAGGATTTGAATATTAAGTGAATATCTTTCAATATTGGTCTTTCAAATTTTAAATGCCTGTTAAATTAAAAGAAAAGTTTTTGAAAATACCTGTTGAATGACTGAATTTTATTAATTTACCAAGCAAACTTTAGATAGACTTGATGAATAAATAGTTTAATTAAGTAAATAATTCACTGTACGTACTATTACTAAAAGTTGATAATTGTTTTGAATTTGTGATGTTATTTCTAGTCAATCAATCTTAACACTTTTTCGCTTAAAAACTTTCCTTTTATTGCACAAATAGGGTTATACGACAGTACAGATTTATAAATAGGCATGGAAGTAAAAGTATCACATTATAATTCATACAATGTGGTAGGAACGAATAATTGTGAATATTCCACGAGCACCGTTAGGAGGTGACTGAAGATGGGATAGAAGAAATCTGTCTCGTAGGCAGGCAGCTGGAAAGTGCTAACGGATGATCTTAATGATACTAGAAGTGTATCGTTCAATCTACTTGATAAAAGTAACTGCTCGCAATGTTAAAAAATGCAGTCGGTTCTACTATTCCTGCTAACTGTAAATATCTGATGACGAACTATAAATAACACTTTATTTGTATTTAGAATATCTGCCTCAGATCAATCTCATCAGGCCCAGTATAATACGTTAATTTCGAAATAATCAATTTCAAAGTAAATAGTCAAAAAACCCCTCAATCGCAGCTACTACGGAACTATACGGTAACACTAATGAGTGATTCTAGAGACTTCTCTTGTTGCAGATTAACTGTGGGAACTTAAAACAAGAAAGATGACTAAATCTTCAAGATATATTTCTTGCACAATAATTGTTTTAATACAAACAAAAATCCAAATTAAAGAAAGTTCGACAATTTATTTCGTCTCTTTCAATTTATATAAAAAATTAACTATTGAAAGAAACAGAAACGAAACGCTTGGTTAATTTGGATCTGTTGTTTTAAAAATAGCCATATTGTCCAAAAAATAAGCCTTTGAAGACTTTATGCAATTCTCAAGATTGGCTAACGAATTAAACACTTCAACCTAAGGAAGATGATTTTCAGTGTACCTTAAAATGACTGAAATTAACATTAAAATTATATTTTTACTGTGAGGTAAAACTGAGGGAAAAATAGATTATTATGAGTTTATTCAAATATATTTAAAAATAAAAACTTGACACATTATGGCGAAAATTTAATGATATGTCGGTTGTTCAGCTGATAGACTCTACTTTCTTATCGTAGAGACTTTTTAAATCAAATTCTAAAGTTGTAATTTCTTGTTTATTTTGCAGTTACTTAATTAACACTGTAATTTTTTATAACTTCCAATTTTACAGAAACTATAATTATTTTAAATTGTAAATTCCACGTTTATTACATTTCCAATTCAACAAAAATAGACAAGGTTATTTTTGTAATTTATACTCCGTGTAATTTTTTGTATGCAAATTTTTGTTATCCAAGGAAACGAAAATTACAAATTATGTTTCCGCACTCGAAAATTATGATTAAGTGAATTCACGCCTAGTGACCTTTCATTTAATTAATTTTCTGATAACACCGTTAATTAAGCAGATCGTTCATTTATCGTCCATATTTATTCTAAGGAACAGGTATTTCTTTAACAAATTCTAAATAGAGTTAATAGTGAGTAGAAAAGTATTAACATTTATATGCCTAAGTTAACATTAAAGGAGATATTCAGAATTGCTGTGCTAACGGCAGTGTCCCATAATCCGCAAGTTAGTATTAGAGAACTCGCAAGCAGTCTGAAATTTCACGAACCAGCCGATACCACCATTCGAATACTGAAAAAAAAAACAATCATCCACAGCACATATCAATGCATCAAGACCTTCATGGAATAATTGAACATCGTCTTGAATTTTGTGAATAGAAGTAGCAAAAAAATTGAAATAATCCGTGAAGTCAAGTGTGAGAAGACCTGGGTACAGCTTTCCTGCGCCCTATCCAGGGATTAGCACAGTATCTATTTAATGTTTCTTGAAACTTTTTTTTTTTATAAAACGAACTTTTGGAAGACCCGAAAACGCGAAGAAGAATGTTTTTCATACATGATGGTGCACCAACCCATGTTGAAAGTGAATCGGAAGGAATGGACGTATTCAATGGCTTGCGCGAAGCTTACATCTAATTTTCTGGATTCTTCTTTTGGAGATCGTTAAAAAATAGTATATATTCCAGACCACCTGCAGAAAATGCTGAAGATCTACGAAATCGTATTTTTGAGGCCGCAAATGCCACTCGACCCAGCTGTTTTCCAGCGTGTTCGAGATGACCTTCATCGCAGGTTGGAAATTTGTATACGTGCAAATGGTACTCATTGCAAACAATTGCCTTTAATACTAGTGTAAAGAACTTACAAAAACGAGCTGATAAAGAGAAAGGTTACTTGGTAAGTTCATATTTTTAATTTGTATTTAGTGTTTTTATTTTACTGCCAGTTTACCACGAACAATTACATTTTATGACATAGCTACCACAAGTGCTACTGAGCAGGCGTGTGTGCATATTCGCTACAGTCGCCCGGTCGGGCAATAACTCGAGTCACAGACGGGTATTAGGAACGATTTAACGAACCGTTTTCATACAAACTTCCAAAATAAAAGGAATTACATTATATTTATTTTCGATTACAGTTTTTGTTCTGTATTGTTATTGCATCTGGCCATAAAGTTTCCCAGGCATTATGTTTCTGATACCCTGTATAATTTCATTCAGATGCTTTAAAAAAAAAACAACCAATTAAATATATATATAAACAACATCAATTATTTTTGGATTGTTACCTTAATATCTCTATGGTTTTGGGCTACTTCTTCAATTAAGTTCTTTAATGCGCACAGAAAAATTTGGACAATAAAGATAGTAACAGCAAACTTTATGGCACATGGTATTATATTTACAGTAACTCGTATAAATCTTCTAATAAATATGATTGAATCTTGAGTATTGTACTCGAGTCCTGAGAAACTGCGTTATTTATATTTTTAATAAGTCACAATATCTTATTTAATTAGGTTAACCAATTGTTTAACTTTCATATTTAGAAGTATCCAACAATCCTCAATCGAGGTAGGTCCAAGGAATTTCTATATGATACTTTCATCGTGTCTAAATTCCTTAGACTCCTTTTGTAAGTTATGCATTGATTTCTTAAATCAATTTAATTAAATTTGTTTTTGCTTTGATATAGGATTTAGCATTGTTCTATTGCAATTTAGAATCTATAGCAGTTTTTTGATTTAAGCCAGGACCTTTTGTCCACGGTTTTTTTCTGCAGAATTTTGTAATTAACATTTTTTTTTCTTTTTTTTTATAATAAAATTTTTGATTGTTATTTAACGTCATTCAAAATTCTGTTCTTTTATTTTAAATTTAACCTTTTCAGTTTTTGGGGTATTTAAGAAAGTCAAATTTCTTTCACCCACTTTTTACTTTTCGTGATTCAAGTTTTAATTTGCGAGGGTAACTCTAAGTTTAATTGTTTTTTTTGCGCCCTTTAAGTTTTTTTTCATCCGTTGAGCTAGCTAAATTGATTTTTCATTCTTATTAATTCATTTTGCATTTTCATTGTGTACATTCAGTACACAGCAGTACGTTAAATAAGTTTTACTTATTTTTCTTAAAAAATTTAAAAAAAGAAATAGAAAAATTAACGGATTTATTACACCCCAACACCATTTGTTAAAATTCTGATTGATTTATCTATTAACGCATTTCTTTATTTGCGATTTGTCACGCGTCAGTACATTTCCGTTTCAATTCAGTTGGAAAATACGAGTTAGGAAGTTATTTTCCGCCGCTTCTAGTAAACAAGAGACAATGGCCCGATAAGTAGACAAAGAAACTTGCTAGCGCAGAAAAATAGCAAAGGGAACAGAGATTTGACGTGCGATTTAAGCGCTATTTATTGTTGTTCTGTCGACTGTCGTAGGGATGCGAGGTGGGGTCAGTAGTTAAAATATGCTGGCTCTGCGTTCTCTTTGGAAAAAATGTTGTCGGCTCCTGGTTCATTACCGTGATTAAAAGATCTTGACGTCCAATTAAGTATAATCATGTTTTATCTCTGAAACAATTGTCGTAATTGAATTTATTTTTCGGATGAATTAATTGCTAAATGTAATTGTAAAGAAACTTTTAGTGTATACTATTTTAAGACCTGATAACATAGTTCGTTAGAGCTTCCTTTCAGAATTCTTCAATCCTCGATATGCGATTATTAGTGATATTCATTAAGAAACTTGAGAAAGGTATATAAATGATAATTGTATTCTTTATTGACGAGTAATATACAGGCAGATGAAATGTGTCAAGAAATAAATACAATAAAAATATTAATATTCAAACAGACAAACAATACGAATGGATGGAATTATGAAGACTCTATTTTAACTGTATAATCACGTAACATTCGATTTTAAATTTCATTATATACAAAATATGCGACTCTAATGTTAAGCTGTCAGCATTTCTTATGTGATTTAGTCTTTAGTTTATACAAGCTTGCCACAAGCTATCCAATTCGCTGGGTAATAAGTTATCAAATCATAACGACCGTATTATAGCTCCTGTCCCGTATTCAAAATCTGAAACACCGAATAGGTAATAAGTAATATTTGAGAAAAGAGTGTACATATACATTTATACCTACCAAATTATTTGCAATATTTTTGTTTTGGAATTCTCCTTATCAGTTTTGCATATTCGTAAATTTATTACTTATAAATTTCCCCTTTTTTTACCATCCGATAAAATTCCTAAAATATGTTAAGAATTTTATATTAAGGTATCCTGTAGCTATAGTAATCTTAAATTGCCAACTTTTCCGTCAGAAATCTATCTGTTTTTCTAACCGTGATGACGTTCCCGACGATAAATGATAATGGTTATCTATAAAATAATAAAACACTATATTTGTATTTAGGTTATGCACATATTTGAAATGTCTGTCTAATGTATCAAGCTCGGCAAAATTAGTGTTACACATAAAATAAAGCATATTGCATCTACGTTAACGTTCACACACACGTAAAATGTCAAATATTGGATATAAACTTATTGTTCATTACATATTAAGCTAGGTTAGGTAATTCTCATATCTAGTAATAATTACGCATTTTAACAGTTTCAAGTGGGTTTAAGAAATAAAAAGAAAAGGGAGCCTACTAAATATCTTAATTTTGCCTGTAATAACACTAAACACACAACTTTTATGAATGCGAGCAGATAAAATACGTTGCAGAAAAGATGCATTTATGCCTGGGTAGAAGGGACTATGAGAATGTGAATCTCAAGTTCTGAAGAAACAATTTTAACAATTACATACACAGGTAAAAATTTGACGGAGTGAAATAGGGAGTCTCCGTTTTGGAAATATTTTGTTCCAAAAAGGAGTTGCCATAGCTGAAAACAGAAAGTATTTCCTCGTTTTATACAAAATCTCAACAAAACGGAGAGATTGAATTACTCCACTTCCTTATGCGATTTCAGGAAGAAATAATCTCTCTTTCCGCATCTACACTACCGTATTTAAGTCCTAAATGTGAACAAATATCCCTAATATTGCATTATATTTTCTCCTTCACGGAGGTGATAATTTGTTTACTTAACCGATGTTTCTATTTCTAATACCTCAACGCCAACAAGGGAAAGGATACCTCCTGATTGGGACATTTGTCTCCAAATCGTAACTGCTTCCCTAAACATTTTAATTAATTATTTCCACGTGGACTTACTTGCATTAGCAACGGAGATAATTTTATCTGATACGATAGTAGTATTTATTACATGCATATGGGGGAAACAATATCCGTTATTCATTTTAATAACAGCACCTGCCGAAAAAGCGTAAAACATAGTATGTGTTAGAGGGAAATGATTGGAAACAATGAATACCGTTATAAATTCACTTATTAATACAATTACCTCATTAATAAAATACATTATACCTCATAGAAATAATAAAATTATTAATTAAATTAATAACGTACTACTTTAAATTAATAAACTACCTAATAACAAATTAATGTATTTCTGCTTTTAACTGTAATAATTAGGAGTAATTGTTTCCTAGAAACATTTTTCTCCTCACGCAGGATTCGAACCTACATTCTCCCGTTGGCCGGACGGGCGTTTTACCAATTAAGCTAGTAGAGGACGAAGTTGGAGCGTTCTAACCGAACATATGTCGATATTAGATCTTAAAAGGCCGACAGGACGGCAAATATGCAAAGTTTGCAAGTTTTTTACGGTGAGAAAACGTTTTTCTCACTGCAAAGTTTGCACACTACTTAATAATTTCTTTTTCTAATAAGTAATAAACTTTATTTTATTAATACAATAAACTTACTTTTTCAACGTTGTAACAACGTTGTGTTCTCTGGGGTGGTGTTGGTGGTTTTCTGAATATTTCAAAATGCAACGGGGTTGTTCTTGCTTTTGAAATTTTGGGCGAAGTACACTTCTTATCAGATGGTCAATAGCCTACTCACCTTACCTCTCTGCTTAAACGGTTGCTTACACGAGCGGCGGTCCTACGTAGTGATGCAGCAAGGTTCGTGCGAGTGCCGGTAGTTGACAAATGTATTCGCGCTAAAATTGTTTACTGTCGCGTACCTCAACGTCGTGCAATAAATGATTTAAAATCTACCCTAATTGAAGTAGCTTCAGTTCGTGAGTGTAATTCCAGGATTCTAATATATTTGTACGCGACAACGTGAAGTAAATCAGTGAAACAAACAAGTGGTTTTTGTGTTTTATTCCTTCAACAACAATGACACAGAAAAAAAAACGATGTTTATACTAAAACAGGTGAGTATTTACAAATTTACATTTAACATCAACATAAACAATAATTCCTCAATATAATATATACAATCGGTGATTTAATAATTTAATAATTACACGTACCCTTCTTGTTTTACTCTTCGCTGTTTGATCGGCACGTACTTAGGCTTTTTCTTAGAATTGAGTGTGTAACACCTACACTAACTTGAAGTTTCACAGCAATCTACGAACACATATTGTGGGATGAATAACCAAAAATATAAATTTCCGTATACTCGCCAATGCGATGCCACTTTTTCCAATACACAGTAACCGGCAGAAAGTGCGCAGCAAATTGGATTTTTTTTTGTCTTTGAATTTAGTAAATCTTTTTTCTTACAAATTACCTCTGCATGTCTTGAAACTAAAATAACACTTATCAAATTTGCCGAAATTTTAATTGTATAGGAGGGACGCCCATAAATATGAGACTATGCTAAGAGTAAGGTATCTCAGTTTTTAGGTTTAGAAGGTTGTTTTATTAATAAATGTTGTATCAAATTCGATGCTATACTCAAATATGCAGTTGCCTTTAATTTTAGCAAAAGAATAGATTTAATCGTTTGTTTTTTTTCGGAACTATGCTGTATGCAAAATTGATTGAGATCACAAGGCAGTCATATGCTAGTCTGTGTATAATTTGTGAGAGAAAATGATGCATACGATGTCAAATCGGTTAGTTTAAGATTTTTTATAATAATAAATAATTTTTTTCAATTTGTTTTTGCTGCACAACTTGTTTTGTTGTTGATCTAGTACCTATTTATTAACTGCTTCTTGATGTTTTTTTATTTAGCCAATTAAATTCTAATTTTATCATTAATCAAAAATCAAGGGTTAGTGGACTTATTGGCTTAATTAAAACGGATTTATCGACGCTTCGATATTTACTGTCTTTTCAAGAATTTTTTTAAAATATGAAAGTATTAAAATAAACTTGAATGGCTTTTGTTATTATTACATGCATACACACATACATATGTGTATATGAGGGTGATATTACACTGCGACCTAAAAGATCTATTGTGTCCTCTATTCTTGCTGACCTTCCAATCCTATTCCGACTCAGAATGTGTAGGATATCAGAAGGCCCCAAGTTAAGTAAGTCTCCCTCTTCGATTTCACATGGTCCCTGGTGCAACGCCCTTGAGTTGCACAGTGCTACGCAATTTGAGAGGAGATGCGTTTCATCATTTTCCCCAATCTGCTCCTCTCTTTGTTCCTTCCTAGTGAAGTATTCTCACTTTGGAAGTGGAATGCTTCTTATGGAGGTTCTGCACCAGTTCCTGTTTACTAGCGGTGTCGTCTCGCTTAAGTAAGTTAAATATATTTCCTTCCTCAATGGTTGATCCCACGAGTAGCTAGAGAAGAAGAGATCCACCTCCACATAGCCCCGCATGCAGAGGTAAGGCTGAATGCAATGGGGTGCGCCAGATGCCCCAATGTTGGAATAGTAGACGGGTGTTCTATACAGCCACGCATCCCATCATCCTAGTCCGCCACCTTAGGATTTAGGTTTTTGTTGAGATTGTCTCCTCTCGCTCCGTGCAGTTAAGCCCCCCCTCCATCCATTTCTTTCGGGACCTGGTTTAACAGTTAGGCTTTCGGTAGCCGAAAGCAACATCTGGCATCGTTATAGAACCCTGTGCAAGTCCTTGGCCACGATATGACAGCTCGGGCGAGGGGGGAGTGGTTCACGGCAACGGTCTTCATTAACTCTGCTCCGGTTTTAATCATAAAGGATGAACTTATAGCCGCCACTAACCATCTCGAATTGAGTGAACCCTGACAAGATGGCCTTTCCCCTATCCACCATCTCGGGGACACGCTTGGTAGATACTCCCAACCGCCATTTTTACATACCCCATTATTACATAGTGTATATACATACTTACACAACATCGTGTTGCTATGTAATAATAACAAAAGTCATTGAAGCTTATTTTAAAACTTTCAATTTAAAAAGAAATTCTACAAAAAGGCATTAAATGTCGAAATGTCGATAAATCAGCTTTTGTGTTTCAATTAAGCTAATAAGCCTACTAATTCTATTTACTAATGGTAATTGATAGTTATACTTACACAAAAGCCAAATATGTAAAGGAAATAGGCACAAATAAGTATTCCATATGTACTTACATACAATATATACGTAATTCAACGACCGTTTCAATAATACTTGAACTACCTATATTAATGTGGTTCAAGTGTTGAATTAAATGTATTTAATTTCATTCGAATTCCTGATCGTTTTAAAAGTAAGCACTGGAAAATTCGGTACTGCAAATTATATTATAGCTCTCTAATTGCTGCTTCCATGCGCCCAATTCGATTTTGATCGAAATGACAAAGGGTGTGTTGTTAAATCAGCCGCCGATCGAGTAGCTTATTATTGGTGCAATCAAACAATGTCATACCTTCCATACGATTGAGCTCATTCTTTTACCCGGCCCTCATTTAAGATCGCTAAAATAGTTCTTTGTTCTTGCCTGTACATGTGAAATTAGTATAGCGTGGCGGAAATTGCGAGAGCCGATTGCTTTTGTAAGATTAATTGGCCCCAAAATCTCAATGCAGCTTGCGGGGCAGTTACGGCAGGGACCCTGTTTAGCAGCTCACAAAAAGAAGGGCAAGTCGCCTCTGATTACGTCGCCACAAACAGTTGATTATGAATTTCAAGTTAAATTAAATATAAATATTAAAATTCAATAATGAAGAATAATCGTTATGCGAAGAATCACATAAAGAAAAAGTGTCATTACTATATATTTCAAGCGTTTACGAGTATTTAGTGTACGAACAAAGTAGGTACCGCGTTACTTTAATGTAAACCATTATTTTTCCACATTTTGCAAAGAAGGCACTTTAAATTAATCATCAATGAATAAAATTCGCAATACTGTATCAAGACAATTACGTGCAAATTATTCGTTTTTTCTGGTGTGATAGCTTTTCTCTTGTAGCCTCTTAAATTTCCTTTTCCCTATAAATATTGTATTGGCTTTCTTATTTTTAAGATTTTGGATATGAATTTGCCACCTTATTTATTTTTCACGTCTATTTGTATGTGTTTATCCCTTTTTTTAAACAAGTTTTATTTATCTTTTGAAAAGAGACCAGTGTTAAGTGATATAAAATAATAAGTCGTCTAAGTGGGAGAGTCAAATATTATTTGTAGCTACTAAAAGAACTTATGACTATGTATACTTATTTTATTTATTCCAGCAAATGTTAATAGTACAAATGGAAACCAGTGAACAAGCAAAAAAATTTGTGAATAATATCCGGATCATAATTTTGTACATTTATTCTTAGCCTTCTGCGCACAGTAAAAAGTTTCTGTAATAATGCAGTAATAATCCTGTTTTATTTTACAATATTATTACTGTAAGGAATTTTTTGCAGGAAAATTTCTGAAGCTTTATAGTTTCTTAGTGAATAAGCAAACAATTATTGTAAAAGTCAAAAACACTGATATCAGGATGTATATCAGGAATGATCCTTAAATTTACAGCTATCATACTGTGATATTAAAGGTAAGTGGGGAAAACATGATGACGCGATACTGTGAATTTGCAGTTATACTGAAATTTTCACTCTCATCTGTAAAATTACAATAGTTTTCCTGGCAGACAATTACCAGGAATACTACTGTGGTATTTTTTTACTGTGCGGATATTATAACCATAAATTTTATTTACCACTGTTTGATGAGCTTTCTTTTTATATCACAGGATATTTGATGCAACGAGATTGTTTAATTTAATTGATTAGTGTCGCCTCTGCGGGAAATCAGTAAATTTCGGGTATTAATTCTTGCTACTGGTTGTGTAGCCGTTTTCCTTGCACAATTTTACGTTTTCCCATATTCAACAACTTATTATTGCAAATATATGTTATGGGTTTCAAAAGGTGTATAATCTAATCATAAAATAAAATATCTAATAGATATTATCTGATGGGCTTTAGGGCTAGAACCGCGTCCTGGATCTCCCTCTGGCCGATGTTTCGTTCACACTCGCAAGGAACATCTTCAGGGCTCTTGCTACTGCTGTTGACCTGGAACTAAAAGACTGACACACGGAGGCACAATTATATAGGATAACAGTTACGGATCAAACGAACGCGACGGTTGTGATTGGGTTATTGAGAAAGAGGAGTGACCGTCTTCAGAGTTTCGGTTACTGGGGTGTTTATGGATTGTAATAGATTACCGGATTTTAAGGCTGTAATAGTGGGGATTACGACATAGGTTTTGGACTGAGTTAAATTGGATTTGGTGGCCGGTCTCCAGCCTATGATCAGTAAGTGTATACCATACTATGTGCAACGTCCCTCGCGGTTTATTGCAGAACAAGACCGCTGTACTGGTCATGTTCTGCAACACGAGCGCCGACCGAACGCTTTGTTTCACCAATGCCAAAAGCCAGGATCTTCGAAGGATTATGGTCTTTGACGGGAAAGGAGTCTGATAGTTTAGAGTTAAGTTTAAAGACGGTTTTGATGTTGTAGTCGGATTTTTCCTATACGGTCGATAACGCCTTGCATGTGGGGGGAGATAAGCAGTGGATGTTGGACCTAGGACGAATGTGTTGGTTTATGGTACGTTCGATCTGGTGTCCAGGATAATTATTCTTAATTACGGTATCGGTGACTTTGGATAAATCTTTGCATAAGAAATTATGTTGGGATATGGCAATGGCTCTTTGGACTAAGGAATTATCTAAATGATAATTTTTAATGACAAGCAACTATTTGCTTGGTTGATTGTTTCGATTTCAATTGTTAATGTAGTAGGTACCTACTTCTTGATTTCATTTATATTCATATTTATCTCTTTTTTTTTTTAACGAATACGTTATTAATGTGCGTTCTTGAGATGCTTATATTTTCTAATTTATGCTTGTCCTTTATGTACGTATTTTTTAGTTGATATTGTATGTATCTATTTTGAGTAATAAACTTGTGCCTATATTTTTCCATAAAAATGTTTGGCATGAGGCAGGTAAATGACATCGCCAAATTAAATTACCAGATCCTAAGTTTTACTTAATTTCGTAGGAGCACCACCGAAATAATGTAAAAGTTTGTTTGACGTTATATTCAAACATAACATATGAGACAATTTGTATATGAGTTAAGTATATTATGCTGGGTGAGTTGTAAATGAAAGGGTAAAATATGCGTTCTTTGTCTTACTGCTTTCATAATTTAATTATTCCAAACATGAGGTCATACATGCGTAAGCGTATTTTTGCGACTATATATAATAATTAGATAAAACAATAAATGATACTTCTTCGCACATTGTCTCCTGTAGAACTACGTAAAAATATACCCCTTTTTCGTTTTATCTTTTTAGCGTTGATGTGTCTGTCATCGTCGAAAGTAATGTCTTCGGAATAGGATATTGAAAAAGTGATATAGCTTGTTTTTTACTAGTGGCAATGCGTAAGCAACTAATTGGAAGAGTTTTTATGGCAAACAAATCTGTCTGACGCTTTTAACATTGATTTTACCACTTATATAATTAATAAACAGAAACAACAGAAACTGTTCATTTTTTAAAATCTTTGCACAATTTATTGCACACAGTAAAAAAAGGTGGTGATATTACAACAAAATGTATTATTTTACAGTATCTTTACGGTAACACCGTTTTCAAACTAGGCTTGCCGTATTTGTTTGGTATGAGCTGTAAATATACAAACGCCAACGTAATCGGAAAAGTTTATTCTGTAAATTTACTTCGTAATATGAATATTATTATTAAAACTGTAATATTACACCCAGGATATTTACGGTAGTATACGTGGAGGGAGGAATTCGTGCCTGGACGTGATCTGTCACGGTTATGTACGTTAAAATTACTGTGTCTTCTCATGCATATGCTTCAAAGGATGTTCTTTCTTTACGTTCAGTATAATATATGTAATTGTCAATCACCTAAAAAGCAGGTTGCTTTCGGAAATGACGTTTCTTACATGTTAAACGTTCTTGGACAAATTGGCAGTTATGAATAGCAAAATATCAAGTACAAATATATTACACTATTCTGATGCAACAAGAAGATCTTTCTGCAGCTTTTTAAGCTGTTGCTAACGATTTCATGTGACATTGAAAACGTTACCAAACATTTCAAGTACAGAATGTAAAGATGTACGTAACTGTATAGCAATTAATTATACAGAACACACACTGGAATTTTAAAAAAAGCATTAGTAATGTTAGTGTAGTTCTACATTCAACTACTGTAATTGTAAAATTGTAAATTTACAACGTAAATTTCCGTAGCGACTTGCAAAATTTCTGTAATATTTTAGACGTACAATTACCAGGAATGGTACTGTAATCTTTTTTTACTGTGCAATGTAAGTAAGGGATTTTATTTCTGTACAATGGTATAATATTATCTGTGAAAGCAAAAAAAACAGCTTTGAATTTAGGTTACCTGTACGCAAATGCAAATCTTCAATTAACAGGTTATTGTCGTGATCGCAGTAGCATACTTTTTTAGTATCTACACTGAAAAGCCCATTTGACTCAATGAAATTTTAGTTGTTAATTGGCTAAAATCTTTGTTTAAATATGGGCAAACAAATAATTTTGATAATAAAATTTGTTTGTTTTAACAATATCTTTAATAGAATTAAACAAATAAAATATTTTGCTCAAATAAAGAAATTGGGTCAAATGTATGTAATACTTAAAATAACTAATTATTTCATTGAAATAATGAAATATATATGTTTAGTTCAAACAAAATTTTGTAAAATTGATCAAATAGAATATTTACTTCGAACAAACATTTTGTTGAAACAATTAGATTTATTTGCTTATTTGAAATATATATTTCTTATAGTAACAATATTTTTGTTTTAAGTAAAATATATATTGTGCCTCACTTTACTAAATATTTAATTGAGGTTTCTGCGTTTTGTTTCAAACAATAATTTTGTCAGAATTACTTACCTTATAAGTTACGGCAGCCCATTTATTCCTTAATCAAATTTAATATCAAATCTTACCACAAAATTTCACTATTCAATAAAGTGTTACTACAATACTGACATAACCTACCTACCTATAAAGAGAGTGTAAATTGCATATTGCTTGCCGCAAATTCAATAGTGAATTTTCAGTAGAATTTTGCGTACAGTAAAGCTGAACTGTTGGATTGAGGAATAAAGTGCCCTTAATTTAAAAAGGTTTTTTTGCTCTGTATGTGACGTTTGCAAATTCTCCTTTGCCGGTATACAATGTTTTTTTCAGTAAATGCACCGAATCAACTTTTTGTAACCGTGTTTGAGTGATATAGGAGAGGCGCCGTCTTTACAACAATGGCTGTATTACATACACCTATTGAACGTAACAATATGGGCAGAAAACTACGCCATAATAATAATGCTTGGATCACAGAACCTGTTTACAAAAGTGTGGGCTAAGTTTGCAAAAAGTAATTTGAACATAATAATGACATTAAATTAACTACAATTGTGGTTAGCGTAATCCTTATTTCTAAATAATATTCACTTTGTTAATTGAAGAGTACTTATTGTTTAAGTCAAATAAATGGGTTTGTTAAATTAATAAACTAAAAGTAACAAAATATATGCGCTTTTTTATACCAATTTCTTATTTCGCAATATCTCTAAAATAAACAGAGTTTATTGTTTGAAGGTTTGTTTGTTGATCTCAATTAACGACAATACCTGAAATCTTGAAGGATGTTGCAGTTGGTGGATATAATTATTACTGCTATGTCGACAGCCGATGTCCGTCCTAACATTAGGTTTTTTGTGAAAGAATAAATGAATGAGAGTTTAAGATGGAAATCTCATTATTAACGCTAAATTGTCGATCTGAAACTACAATATGTATCCGTAACGGATAACAATAATTGTAGGACGACTTTAAGCCACTATACTTGCGTTAATTAACTAACGCTAATTAATAATTAGGTGACGTTAAAAACGTGTGTAACACTTAGGTAGATATTAGCATACATATTGCTATGGTTTGGCACCCCGAGGTTTATAAATTCTGTGTTATGTTATTATTAGAGATCAATCTTTGTCGATGCGTCGGGCAAATTCTCTCAGAAGTTAATATTTTATTTTTAAGTAAGATTTTGTTAATAGATTTGTTTGATGAATTTAAGTATTTAATCGTTCAGTTGTTTAAATTAATTTCAGTCATTTGTACTTATTGCCTTCGTCAGTATTGTATATATATTTTGTTCATTGTTATATTCAAGAGATTTTCTTTGTATTTTATGCGCTGCATAGCTATGCATCTATTTTGTTATATGTACGCGATGTAGGGCGTCTTAAAAGGTAGTTCTTTGAAAGTTACCGTAAGTACATGTCTTTTATTTTCTTTGATGCCATATTTGGTAGATTCATTTTTATTTAAAATGTAGTGCGTTTTATTTGAATTTTATTAGCTTTCAAGGAACTCTTTCAATTAATGATTGCTGTTGTGTTTAATTGTGCACATGTTGGATATAAGATCAATTATTATTGTAATTTGTTTTAGAAGAAATTGTTTTTTTAGTTTAAAGAGTTTAATTTTTCCGTTTAGTAGTTTTCAATTTAGTTTTGAGTAATTAATCACCTCGGTTTAGGTGAAGATAAGCACTGAGCTTGTAATTTTATTTCAATTTAATATTATTACATTTGTTTGTCCACGTTTAAATTAAGTTAGTGTGTTGAAATTTTGAGACCACGTGGATTTTGTGAAAAATGGAGTTTTCTTCGAGAACAAATCTGTCTTTTGTTTGATAAAGGATTTGCATCGTCCTTTTTAATTGTAGATTCATGCAGGTTTTGTTTTCGGCCAGAATCTTATATTCATGGTTTTCATTTACCCTGCGAAATTGTAATTAAATGTTTTTTTTTTTTTTTAATAATAAATTTTGATTACTTTCACCTACATTGTACTTTTCATGAATAGATTAGTAAACCTGAGATCTGATAATCTTTCGTCCATCTAGAAACTCGTTTAATAATAATTGTTGTTGTATTGTTGTGTACGCAATTTAGATATAAGATCAGTTATTATTTTTGTTCGGGAAGATAAAATTTAGTTTAAAGAGTTAATTTTTCGTTTTTTTTATATTTTACTGTTCTGTAATTATTTTTAATCACCTCGGGTTGGGTGAATAGAAGCTGTGTACTTGTATTTAAATTTTTCTGGTGTTAATTCACTTGATTTGTCCACGTTTAATTTAGTTTGGTTAATTTTGAAACCACGTGGATTTTTGTGTAAAAAGGACTATCTTCCTGAACTGTTTTGTCTTTTGTTTGTTAAATGATTTGCATTGTCCTTTTGTAAATTAGAGGCTAATGCAGTTTTTGATTTCGGCCAGAGCCCTAAGCTCATGGTTTTTTTCCTGCAATTTGTAACTAAATGTTTTTTTTTCTTTTTATATAATAAACTCTTGTTTGTTATTTACGTCATTTTAAATTCTGTTCTTTTATTTTTGATTAAACCTTTTTCAATTTTTGGAGTAATTAAAGAAAGTCAGATTTCTTTCACCCACAATTTATTTTTCGTGATAAGTTTTAATTTGCGAGGGTAACCCTGAGTTTAATTGTTCTTTTGCGCCCTTTAAGTTTTTTATCCGCTGAGCTAATTATTTGAATTTTCATTTTGCATTTTCTTTTGTACCTTCAGTACACAGCAATACGTATTGAAATTAAAATACAAATTAACACATGTAAATAATTAAGTCGCGGCAAATAACAAAAGCCTCGGTAAAAATTGATCATTTTAAGATTAATTAAAAAGTTGCCAAAATGGTCACAATCAACAAATTCTTTTGTTCGTATCTAGATTGCTCCATTAGTGCAACTAAAAGCACTCTTTCAGAATTTAAAATCTTCATTGTCAAACGTTGGGCCGCTTGAAACGAGGACGATGATGATAATGGCATTGAGCTCTAGCGCTACTGAGGTTTGTGCGATTTTAAGGATAGATAACGAGTTCGAGATGAAATCGAAAAGACAAATTTACTATCTCAGATATGGAGATGAGATATTAAAGAATATGAACGGGGAAGAGGGAGAACGCGTAATAACGGAAGCGTAAATTTAATTGAAAGTAACTGGAAGGGAGACTTCGTGAGCTAAAATTCGATTTTATTTAAAACAGTCCCGTCCTTTGTGCGAAGCGTGAGTAATGCTAATTTTCCCTCTAATCCAAGGGAAGTTTAACATAAATATTTCGCTGGTATTTAAATGTTACTTGCCGTATGCTTGCCGTTTCATATACAGAAGTTTATCTTCTTTTGTTTATTATTACAACCTCTATTAAAACTCTAATAAAATATAATATTTGCTAGTATTTTTATAGTCTCCACAGCCTACAAAAGTGCTTCTTTTCCATATGGGGAGAGTGTGGGAACCCACAATCTGCCTCACAACTTGCTTTTACATTAAAAAAGGAAATGTCGCCCCGGGCAAAAGTGAAGGGACTGTAAAAAAGTTAAACGATTTCGATTGGAAGGACGTAATAAGTTTGAATGATTGTTAGGGAATTCATAAGTACAGTTAAGGAACTAAGTTTGTGGACAATTGGCTAATGCGTAGGCAATACAAATTACAGTTACGAAGGGGAATATTACCCTTTCTCTTTGCGAAACTTAGAATTATTTTTACTTCCAAAACAAGTTTTTGCTACATCGGTTTATTGTAGTGAATAATAGTAGATAATTTTATTTCCTCCATATTTTTTCATCATTATTTTTGACTATATTCTCATTCCATTTCCTAAATTGAAATAAAAATTTTATTTAATAAAAATAAATACATTTTGTATTTCTAGGAGCCATGATGCTAAATGATAAGAGTAAATGTATAGCAGTTGAATACATAAATATCTTTTAATTAAATCGAATCAATAAATTTCAACTGGAATTACTGCTCATTTTACTTATTTGTACCTAAATACAATCACCAATCCCATTCAATAGATTTCAGCATTTATAATTAAAATGATCACTATGAACTATTATGTAATTGCTATATCATATATTAACTAGTTAATTAAGATATAAATAAAAAAAACTCTTAAGGGACAGGATATTATTTTATATGACCTATTCTCGCGTATTGCAGTTGCTATGATTGCGCCCTGGTTGCCGTTCGTATTGGATATGAGCGCGGCAGGCCGCGGCCACGATGCGGTAAGAAAATACCAGGTTCTGTTCTAAGATGCTTGTCTCAGTGCACACACCAGCAAGTTGTGTTTCAGCACCGTCTGTGCTACAATATCCCTTAAATCTGGTAATGAAATAAGATTCTTTAAGATAATTTCTGTAATGCAATACGTTTGCTACAATATCCCTTAAATCTGGTAATGAAATAAGATTCTTTAAGACAATTTCTGTAATGCAATACGTTTGAGCTAGTATCTATAGTCTGTTTCAAGGTATACTGCGGTGTTATTGCATACCACGTTTAAGCGACAACGTCCGCACTGCAGCTCGAAACAGACAAGACTCACGGGGTATAAAACCTTAATAGTGATTAATAAAATAAACAAACGTTTTCACTTAACTGTATTCAACACATTGTATTATAGAGGCAATTAACTGGATTAATAAGTAAATATTAATAAAACTCAGTACAACCAATGTTATACTTAACTTGTATTAGACAGTGTTTTCTGCATAGGCATGAGGTCTGCTTTTCAGAATACTGTAGTAGAAAAAATAACTATTTTTCTAGGTTGGTGGCATTAATTAAGCCTCTCGAACGTTCCATCTAGCTACTATAACCAGCCGATACCGCAGATATACGGTCACAGCATGCAGTGATAGCACCTTGCTATCACAGATGCTCTATATTTATAACGCCTCATTAATAGAATATCTTAGCAGCTGTATTTAAGGCGTTCCAAGTTAGCAAGCGACCTTCGTCATGTTTGCATCATGGCTGGCACCGCATTTATACCAACCACTTTTCTATCAAAAGAGAAATAGATTGTACTCTTTAATATAAATATAGTATGCTTTAATATATTTTATAGCTTTTATAGGGACAATCATATTACCGCTTAGCATTCACGCTATAAATTGTAAATATAAGTGTTCAATAACACTCATAATTTTTGATAATAACGCTTAAATTTTTTGTTGTACTTTCTGTAATGTAATATTTTACTGTGGACTATATAATCTTGTAATGCTTATAATGTTAGTTTGTATTAAGGTAATCTCGTTTCTTAGTATTTAAAATAGTAGATCATAAGTAATAATATATTGTATTATAAGCTGATGCTATGCATCGATACTTACCTGCAATATAAAATATAGTACTATACCTAATATTCCGCAATTCCCGCATGCGGAAAGTAGGATATTACACAATGAAAATTGTGATATTAATTTAATTTTTTTATTTCTATTTAGAGCCATTATTGCCAAAAAGTATTAAATTTTCTCTATTAAAGAAACGAAAAGGCATATTGTATTCATCTTTACTACGTCATCCTAACTACTTGTATGCCCAAATTTCGAGTAACCATGTTTCTTATATTAGCCACTGCATTATGATCATGTATATAAGGTTTGAAAGTTAGCATTTTGCTAGAAATAGTCTTATCTACCGCAGCTAGGATATCGCTTCAATGGAACACACTTTGTATCAAATATACAAATCTATATAAATGTTATTAAATAAGGAGTGGAAATAAAGTTGTCGAAGAAGAAAGGAGACACCTAAAATAAATCATACATTATGAGGCAACATTAAAGGAAAAAGTATAAGCGAACAAAGCATTTACTTTTTAAACGAAGTTAATTAACTAAAAATATAAATACCGTTTCTTTACATATAAATTGAAACGTAATTTTATATACTTACACGTAAATACTCCAAAATTATTCCAAAACTGCCATTTTCTTCATTGTTTTCTCAAATCCTTGCCTTAAATTTACTCCAAATAACATGCATTGTAGTTTTTTTTATCAAAATGTGACTCCTACTTTGCACATTACAATCAACCACAATATAATAATTAAAACATCTGCTGAAACAAATTTTTCGTTACTGTAGTGGTAAAGGTGGGAATGATTCTGGAAGATCCATGTTTAGTTTGACACTGTATAATAGGTAAGTAATAAACTTGAATTGAAAATGAAAATGAAAAAGTTGTTATGGGGAATACATTTCTACTTAAATATAAATAGTAACCAATTTCCTCCGAACTTGCATATATTTAGTCTTTAAACTGTACGTACCTACATACGAATCACTTGTTTACATTTTCCCACCTAACTAACGCAAAATTATTCAGGTGTTTTTGTGAATTTATATCGACGAAAATAACACAACACAGAGCACATGAGTTATCGTCATGAGTCATCACAAGTACGCAAGTGTTAGGTCAATTTTCTATCAAAACATATCTATTAGGTACTTACAGCTTAACAAAAATCTCGTGACAGTGGGGAGTCATTGTACGCACATTGTACTGGAGTGGGCGAAGCGTATACGATGACTGTGTATCAGGGAGTAACCAATAGCACAACTGCAACGGGCTTTCCGACCAACCCTTGCATCAGCGGGCTAATAACACGTGAATGTAAATACTTAAGCTCTCCACCTCTTGCCAACGCGTAACTTTCACCAGCGATTTGTCGGGTTGTACCGAATATGTTTACTAATTGTGGCAAACTCCAATCGATTAACATTCGCTCCAGTTTGCATCCACTATTTCTATAACTGATTTCACACAAGATACACAACAATCAGACACAAATAGGAATCAGCAGGGATGTACTAATAAACATGTGTCGGTAATTTTAGACCGCAAAATAATGCCGTTTATTGGTCAGTTTTATCGGTAAAGTGCGTTTATTTCTATTGAATATAGATGGTAAAATCCATATTGTACCTCTTATTATAGACATTTTAAAATCTGATTATTTTAGTACTTAATATAAACGGATCTAATTTCTACAATCTATTTTTCTCAATGTAATATTGCTAATAAGTTTTCTCTCTAAAAAAAAATTGAAATGCGATTGACAACCTTTCGTTACCTGTATATTATGAAGGATTGGGGCAGAATGTTGTACTGTTATATTTCTGTTACTTTACATAGCGTATCTTAGGTATTTGTAGTTATCACCTCTCTGATTGATAAATGTTATCCGGATTGTATAAACATGTAAACATGATGATAACACTTCCAAATAGAACATCACTAATTAACGATGACGAGGGTTGTTTGCTACCTTGGTAAGGGCTATATTAGTTGTAAATGGTATAATTCAAGTCATACTTCCTATAATTAAACTGATTATTTTAGATTTAATAAGCAACATATTTTATTTTGCAATAATTATTATAGCGATTAATGAAGGTTCCGCAATCGTTTTCTTTTAAATAGAGAGCAGTACTAGGAAGTTATATCCGAGACAATAAATAACTAAACACAATCAGGTTAATAATTCTTTCAGAGAGGCCTACGCTAATAAATTTCAAAGTCAAGCCAAGATAGTAAACTGTCGAAATGAAACCTGTACGTGTTTCAAATAGCTTGGAATACAACCTCGGATTCGTATCAATCTTATATGATCAATAGAACAACGGCTTCGTTTTTTTTTTTTGTTTTCTTTAAAGCCCGTTTGTTTGATAATGCGTGTCTTTACAATGTTTCGCTATCTCGAAGCGGATAGATGCAAAGTTTTAAGATCGTTTAATCGTTGGTACGATTTCTTCCACTAAATCCAGTTTAATTCAGTTTGATATGTTCAAATTCATAAATTGATTTTGATTTTTGTTATTCCTAGAATGCTAATTGTTACACTCTCTATACATGCTGTCACAAATGCATGTAAACATATTCATTTTCAAAATTGATTGTTTTTTAATATAGATACGCTGCGCTATATCTAGCCGTCCTTCAATGCAGTCAGTATTTAAAATGTGTTCCTCAGTTTGCACAGTTAGCCACTGCCTCTATATTGTAACTTTATGTTATAACTTTATTTTAATCCATCCATTTAATTGCTATTTATCTGCAGTTATGTCACTTAGCAGTATTTTTCAACTAGATCAAGCAATAAAAAATATTATAGTATTTGATATTTTCTATGTATTAACAGAGGTACATTTAAAGATTTGATAAAGTTAGCAATCGAATACTGTATACTTACAGATTTGTATTTTAATGAATATATACTAAGCGCAACTTTGGAGTAAGTAGTACTAAATAATGGAAAGGGAAAGTCAGAAACGATTAAATTACATAAACGTAGTGAGATTTACTTTAATTGTCCAACGTTTTGTGGATATCTGCAGATATGCTCGGTTTATCGTGATTCACGTCCCTTCTTTCTCATATTCGCTAGCAATGGGAATGAATTTAATGGTAATTAAGAAAGTTTTAATTAAAAATTATTTAATGGCCATAATTAGTAATTCAACTAGGAATGTAGTGGGAAGAATTTCAGCTTAGTATAAGGAATGATCTTTATAAATTAAGGAAAAACCTGTCTTATGAGCGTTGACTATCCTGTCGTGTATATTTTTAGTGTTAAAGCAATGTTATGTGATAATAAGAACTTCTAATTGCATTGCTGCCGAGTCTAAAAAGTATTAGTATTGGTGGTCAATTTGGAATGGATGAAATAGATTTCAAGCTGTGAGAGCATTTATAAGCGATTAGTTCCTGGGTTTCGACAAGGAAACCTAGAAATAAATATAAATAACACCGTGAAAATTTAGAGATTAGTTTGGGCAGCATTTGCTCAAAAAATCTACGTGTATCTATTGTTTTCTATAAGTTACATATTTGTCAAACGTTGCATGCGTATATTAGATTAGGATACGGTTGAGGTGGTCACAAAAACCTGTGTTACAGCCCTCTTCCAAGTTTATCGTGATCTCCTGGATCCTATAAGATGCTCTCTAACTTTAGCCCATTAACTAACCTATCATCTTTGAGAGCGGGACGTTCATGTACCTAATTATTTGCTTTGGGGTCCTCTATCGAAGCTTCGTTTTCGCCAGGACATCGCCAATGCGTACATAACAGAAATGGGGCTACTTCCTTCTCTTGGTAGATTCTGCAAATAGCGTCCTTTGCCAAGCCTATGTTATAGATTTGCCTACTTAGCCTATAACGCCTGATCAGCAGATCTGCTCTCATTTTGACAGTCTTTCTGTCTTTACTCAGTATATCTTTGGTAAATTCAGACCTTTGTTTCTCTATACTGCTTTGCCAGTTTTTGCCTTGGTTTGCCCCACCATTCTTTAAAACTATTATGTCTCCATTCGGTGATGGACTTTCTAATTTGCAATTTAATAATGTCGAAGAAGGAGCTGGATCCAACAAATGACCTTCACAAACCTTGTTGGCTAGATCGTCGAACGCTTATTTCCCTTCACGCCCTTGCGACTTGGAACTCAGACCAGTATCAACTTTGTCTGGATGTCCACCTCATTCAACGCCCTTACACAGTCCCAAATCGGCTCAGAATCAGCAGAGTTGCAGAATTAATCGCTTTAAGTGTTGCCGGGTTGTTAGGAATATAACGCGACGCTTTTACTAACTCTGTTTACCTTTTTACTCTCTAACATAATTGACGAATTGCGACAACTCAGGCTTGAAAAACACGTTGTACCTTTGCTGGAGTTAACTGAAAAGCCCTTCCTCGGCCTGCTTCCATATATTCTAGCCCCTACTCAATTATCAGTTTTAGAACCCTCCGTATATCAGTTAGAGTTGTCAGCTGTTACTGGGATGTTCTTCCTCTAGTCCTTCTTAGCTGGTATTATAACTTGATACTTTCTAGCTAGGTTTTTTTGAACCGTGGCATCACTTAGCATTCACATAATAAGTGTCTGCTTAGGTTCCAATTCTTAATTGTCAGCATCTTACAATTTAGTTATCGATGCTTGATTGTGCATAAGTCTATATACTCCAGACCTAGTGATCCCATGTATAAAAGTACGCAGCAGTGACACACGAACAAACCACCATTTATCTGTCACTAAACTTTTCGGCCCGCCTGCTGCATCTTTGGCTACCAAATCACTGTTTCGTATGTGTTATCATGGATCTTATAAATCAAGTATTTAATAAATACATTTCTAGATAAAATAAGCTTCCGTGAGATACTTTAACGATTCTTTTTTTAAAATAGCTACAATAATCACAACTATAAAGCACTGTACAAACTACTTCAAACACAATTTTGTGTTAATAATTCGGTTTTCATCATTTTAGATGTTGATCCAGTACTAGCGATAAATTCTCTCATAATATCTTTTACGATGGTAAAGTTCATACATTTTATTTATTTTAAGAATGATGTGCTTGACGCGATTTTTTCTATTCTTTAATAGTGACCAGTTGGAGATCTTCATTTAATAATTATTTTACATTGGAAATTTAAAAGTGTGGTTATTTGCTGCTACGTATTCCTTTACTTAAGCTCATATCTTCAACTTTCAACTGTGAGTTATTACAAGCAATTCTATTCGAAACCAGCAAATTAATTAAGACATCCTTTTCATGCGGTCGTTGGTATTTTTTCTGCCTTAACAGAATGATTTCGTGTTATCCATTACAATAATACAATTTCTTCTAAAAAAGGGTGGGACATTTCTCACCCGTGCTGTACGTACTTTATCGCTCATTCCTTCAAAACCTCCCTTGTGTGAATATTGTATTAATCGAGTTATAATAAGAACTATTTTTAATATAATATACTAAACAAAGTAAAATTATAAGAATAGTAGAGGAAACAACTAAGCAGATGCCTAAAAACAACGACGAAATTTGACAACCGACATTACAATAACTGTAGCGATGAGTAACATTGTATTTTATTCAACATAAATTTCTTGTACACGGACAGATTTTTTCGTTTTGTGCGGCCTTGGCTTAAGTATATTGTATTATGTTTTCAACGTTTGCTATTCACGTTGAAAACATAAATCTATCTTTTTTAGCACTATGTTGTTATCGCGAATCCAGTATAGTTATAAGATGCATAATAGTGTTGTGATGGACGTAGCTTTCATTCATATGTATAGCTGTGCGTGAATATTGTAATGTGAAGCGAACGAATGAAGTGAAGCCTATTCTCAAAGTTGCCTTCACGACGTGAATGTATAGTGTAGGTGACGATACCTTCACCGTCATTCGTGGTAGATATAAGGTAGTGCGTGCGCAATGCACATAGTCACTTGAGAATAAGTCTCGTTTCACTCTTTCGACGGTTCACACTGCATATTCACGCGTGAAGGCAATATGAGAAATTTGCTTCATGCACAACGCTTCATTCAGTCAGCTAAGGAATGAAATATACTGGTTGAAGCCCTGCTATGACACGAAGGATCTGCGGTGAATGACGGCGAAAGCTTCGTTCGCAACGCTAATGCATAACCATAGAGTCATACCCCAATGCGTATATTGCTTTCATGTTTTCATTATAAATAAAGAAACTTTTGCACTTATAAATCTCTAAGTTCACGTTACGATAACTGAAAACGTTTGAAAATAATGTTTATAACCAATTATTTTTTTTAGTTTACTTATATGCTTTCATATTATATAGCCTATTAATATTTGATTTGTTTCAGATTACAAACTAAAAAATTACGCTGGTTACAGATAAATTTATGTCACCTGTTTGTTATATTGAAAAGTCTTACCATCAAGACATGCTTCTGTTTAACTACATTGATTAGTAGAACACCTATTCGGTCTGTATCACTGTTCTGGAAATGTGCGTGGAGTTACTTAATGTTGGAGGTAAAGACATGAGATGTACCATCGCCGTCACTCATAATGTCCGATTAGTGACGTGTATCCAGGGGCACGGTCACAGTCTACCGTTGCCCAGCTTATCGGGTAGGCGCGGCAAGCAGAGGTCTTACGCAGGTGGCCGCGGGTACTTGAAAATGATTTGAATGTCTTTTTAATGATTAAAAATCATTTGAGACTGTATCTAAAGGAGAAATACTAGGAATTAAACAAACTTTTCAGTTAATGCGTTGTATATTTAATTTTAAGGTGCATTAGATTTGTATTTTTGCCAATTATTGATAAAAGATTGTAGTTTTTTAACAGAAAATGTTAAGTAACTTGATTAATTAATATTTAATATGTTTATTACACTCGCTGTTATCAAATAGGAAAGATACTGCATCATTTAATAGCCTGGTTGTTATTTTTTCTTTAATATTTCGTGTTTCTCCGCATTTTTTTTAAAACAATATATGTTACTTTTATAATATGCTTTACCATATTATAGCAATAAAGGTAGCGAAAACTATTATAGTTTGGGGAAGAGAAATATTAGTTAGGCTATTTTTACATATTTACATACATATATTTTTCATAGTTTGTGGTTAGAGAAATAAATGCGTATTTTTTATTTTGTTTTTTCATTAATTTAATATTCTGGGAAAATAAAAAAAGAACACCCTTGATTACGAATCAGACAATCATCCCGAAAGACAACACCTTTTACGGCATGCGACAAAGATGCTGCACCCTTTTCGGCTTGAACAGACATTTCCGTTTGGAGAATTTGTCTTTTGTAGTTCCCGTCTTAAGTAATGGTAGAAATATTTTTCTAGAACCTGTGCATGCGCAGTCGTAGGTAGAGTTTTTAATGCCCTTATTCACGAAGTTTTGTTCCAATCAACTATTCCTATTTTCCCTCATCGCATTTCATTCGCATGTATTTACACGATATATGCAATTAAATACGGCAGAGATAAAAATCATTTGAGACTGTATCTAAAGGAGAAATACTAGGAATTAAACAAACTTTTCAGTTAATGCGTTGTATATTTAATTTTAAGGTGCATTAGATTTGTATTTTTTGCCAATTCATTTGATACAAAATTGTAGTTTTTAATTAATTAAATATTTAATATGTTTATTACACTCGCTATTATCAAATAGGAAAGATACTGCATTATTTAATAGCCTAGTTGTTTTTTTTTCTTTAATATTTCGTGTTTTTCCGCATTTTTTTAAAACAATATATGTTACTTTTATAATATGCTTTACCATATTATAGCAATAAAGGTAGCGAAAACTATTATAGTTTGGGGAAGAGAAATATTAGTTAGGCTATTTTTACATATTTACATACATATATTTTTCATAGTTTGTGGTTAGAGAAATAAAATGCGTATTTTTATTTGTTTTTTCATAATTTAATATTCTGGGAAAATAAAAAGAACACCCTTGATTACGAATCAGACAATCATCCCGAAAGACAACACCTTTTACGCATGCGACAAAGATGCCGCACCTTTTCGGCTTGAACAGACATTTCCGTTGGAGAATTTGTCTTTTGTAGTTCCGCCTTAAGTAATGGTAGAAATATTTTTTAGAACCTGTGCATGCGCAGTCTAGGTAGAGTTTTTAATGCCTTATTCACGAAGTTTTGTTCCAATCAACTATTCGTATTTTCCCTCATCGCATTTCATTCGTATGTATTTACACGATATATGCAATTAAATACAGCAGAGCTATCTATCTATCAATAATAAAGAGAATATTTGTTTTTGCCTAGTCGAGTTTAAAATTTTATGCTTTATTGAAAGGTATTTCCATTATTATTAATTTTTTATTACTTTTTATTGAAATCAGTAACATTGTCCACCTGGATGTGTTAATAAATGTGGATCGAAATATTAAAAATCCGTTGGGTTACTATTCTTATCAAGAGGGAGGTTTATTTGAACATTTAATCAATAATTAATTAAGTTCAATGTTTAAATTTCATTGAAATTTAAAATTTTACGAATTTTATCCTAGTTAAGTTTAAGTATTATACTTTTTAAATATTAGTCTTAGAATTTCTGATTATTTCTGTTACTTTTTTGTGTTGTTTATAAAGCTGTGAGAAAATACCTGACTGAAATTTGCCAGTGCAATGCTGCAATCTGATGCTTCAAAAATAATAATAATTATATTCCTACAAAATTATGTTTTTTGGAAATGTGGCTGGTTCATGAATTCTCTTCCCCAAATTATTGTAGTTTCCTCTACATTTGTGGATATTAGTATGGTAAAAACGTGTTATGAAAGTAATATAAGGTGTTTAAAAAATGTCCAGACACACGAAATATTAAAGACAAAATAACAACGAACGTTAATATTAATAATTCATCAGGCACTTAATATTCTTTATTTATTTTTATTAACTACAATTGACAGAAAAAAAAAATCCACAATTTTCAAATTAAACATCCTGCTCAATAAGTGAAATGTTTGTTTTGTATTTCTGCTTTAGATATATCTCAAATGATTTTTAATTCTAAAAAAGGCATTCTAATCATTTTCGAGTACCCGAGGCTACCTGTGCTTGCCGCGCCTCCGATAAGCTGGGAACGGTAGACTGTAATCATGCTCTTGGATACACGTTACGAACCGGACATTATGAGTGACGGCGATGGTACATATATTCGCACTGGTATTAGTAGAATAAAGTGCTTTAGTTTCTATATCGGAATTCAACCGTACAAATAAATGGTGCCACACAGTAGTTTCCATTCAAACGGGAATAGCTTAGACCGTAAACGGTAAAACCGTACTATCGGAACAGCTTCACCAGCTAACCACAATTAACATTTATTGTTGCAGCCAGCCACTCGCTTGAATATTGTACTTTTTTGCGTAATTAAAAAAGATTTTCATTTGTTTTCGCTCCTTATTTGCTTTTTTTTTTATTAAATTCGTTTAATGTAATAATTACTTTAGTGTCGCATCCCAAATCCATTAAGCGTTTTTGCTTAATAAAGTGTATTGTGTGGGAACATTGCTATTGTAACGTTCTCGAAGATCAAATATCGCCGATATTTTTAATAAAAAGTATTTATTTCTACATTTACAGTACAATAAAAATAAAATAACGCTACTAAAAATCTTATTAAACTATCATATACCACTTAAATACTACTATTTATGTTCACCACTATTTATTTCCAGTACTTCAGCTTTTCTAATAGCTCTCTCCAATACAAAACTAACTCGTCTTCGGTTGCGTGCGTATTTATATTTTGCCGTATTTGGTTTTGGAGACACCTACATTTTTCCTGATTTACCATATATTATACCATAGTCGACAAAATTTAATTTTTGGGATCTTATATTATGCATAAAATGACGGATACCAATGTTGAAACGATATTAGGCGTTAGGCATGTGGTGGGAGACACAGTTATATGTCTGTTTCTATTTTAAAGAAGCGCACTCTTTCCTTTTGATATTTTTATTGTTTACCCAAAATACATTGTTGTATTAGTATGAAACAAAATAATGTTCATTGAACCATTACAATAAGAGGTTTCGAAACTTTTTTTCTTTGAATCAAACGAAAATAACGTTACTATACTATGGCCAACACAATTTGTGTTTGCTTGAAACATAAACTTTGTGTAGTCAAAGCATATTTTGCGTTGACGTTACTCATCTTTTTGTGTTTTTGTTACTTGATTTAGTGTCCGACCAACATTTTATGCTAAGACTGTTTTATAGGTTGAATAAATCCTGGATATATTAAAAAACCAAAAACTAGGAAGAGTTAAGTCATCTAATCGTTAGCTCCTTTTTCACCAAACCTTGCTATTACACCTTCTAAGGATGTCTAACGCAAATATATATGAATACTCTCCAATTTTTCATTCTTGAGATAGAAAAGAAAAGAAAAAGTAAAGAAAGTTGTTTCTGGATTAGAACAGAAATGTACGAATTTCTGATTTACGTAGTCGGGAAGTTAAATTTTGGTCTTATTTTAATTCCCTGCAACCCCCATCATGCATCACTGACCTCCTTATTAAACCAAAATGCCCGAATTGTCATGAAGAACAATTCTCTTTTTAGTATTTTATTCTGTTCAGTTCGATATTTCTTCTAGTTTCCGACGGTATCGTTTAGAGCTGTAACTTTAGGGATCTGTGACTCTCTGTACAAGTGAATATCGGCAGCTAAAAAAACACGGGTCGATTATGCTGCTCCACATATCTGCAAAATTTTATCAAAATTGGAGGTGACCTGTTGGGTGACTTTGCTTGTAAGTGAAAAATGGAAATGCTGCTACCAAACATAATTAAGATCTCAACATTTACATAACCTTTTACGCTTACATGTTTCGCAAATATTAACCCAGTTCCAGATCTTAGAAAGAATCTTGTATACCGCTTATAATTTTTTCTGCATGTTGCATAATGCAAAAACTTCGATGGTGAATACACTGATTAATAAGAAAATTGACGAGTAGGTCTAAAAATAAGCAGTTCAGCTCTACTTTACGTCGGCCGTAATTACCGGGGGTGTTTCTTCGCCTCAAAGAGAGCATTCACTAGATTTTCATTCCCTCAACTAACACGAAAACGTACTCTAGTCAATTAGAGTCCATAATATAGTTATTGGTGTAATCTATTACCCGAATCTACAATCATGGAAATCACGATATATTCGAGCGGGGATTTTGCAGCGGTAACGTTGTGAGTAACCGTTCGACCGCGCCGCAGAACTCGGCTGGGGAGAGAGGCAAGCCGTGACGGTAGCTTTGACCGTGATGTTTCTCGTTTATGAATTGGGGTGGCGATGGTGATTGATCATTTTTAATAATGCACTTTTTGACCCTAAACCCTGTTCCCGAGTTGTTAACAAATCGATATCTCTAATCTATATCTATCCTTGTGCAACTTGTTATATCATCGGAAGTATACTTACAATTAGTGTCGTTGTGATTTACCATGATAATTCAAAAAAAAAAGTTATATAATCCGGTTGAGAGAAATTCTGCAAGTATTTCACATACTAATTTATATAAAACAATTGATTGCTTAATTATATAAGAGACATATGATAGATTGATACATTAGAAGACAATCCGGCTTTACAAACATATAGATTGGGCAAATCAATTGCATATAACAAAGCCAATGTGTGTGTATATAACAAATATATAGGTGTAAAAGATACAAATACTCAAACCTAAAAGAAGTAGTGTATAAAACTCCCTCATCATTGCAGCTGAAGCAGGCCTGAAACTCCACCACACTTCAAAATCCTCCAGTTGCCAAAATGTGTTTTAATTTATTTTTACAGATACTTACTGAACTCAACTGAGCATATTCTTTCGAAAGCCTATCGAATAGGTTAGAACCAACAACGAGTAGAAGTTTTAAATGAAAAGAATGTTTAGATTTATTGACAGCTAAATTATGTTTACTTTAATTCGTGTTTGTGATTATTCGCATGAGTTAAAAATTATGTTTAAAACTTTAAATCTTGACCATGTATATATAATATTTGATTTCCTTTTTCTTGGTTTTTAGGTCTTTAATATTAAAACATGAATGAATACGACGACAACGTTTCGCTTTATTAAAAAGCTTTTTCAAGTAGATATATAAATAAATGTAGAAATTGTAAATTGTAAATAAAAAGTTTTTGTTTAATAAATGACAAAATTGTTGTGTTTACTATTGTGTTTATTAAACAAAAACTTTTTATTTACAATTTACAATTTCTACATTTATTTATATATCTACTTGAAAAAGCTTTTTAATAAAGCGAAACGTTGTCGTCGTATTCATTCATGTTTTAATATTAAAGACCTAAAAACCAAGAAAAAGGAAATCAAAAATTATGTTTGTTACCAAAACTACAATGAAGGACATAAAAAGCATGAACCGAGAAGGAGCTTTTAAATATTAGGCTCTTCAAAGTGAGAAGGATTAACTCAGACGATTTTTGACCCTTAAAACTACGGAGTGAATAAATAAAGCTGTCAGAGGAAGCAAACTAGCATGGTGTCATCGTAGACTCCAAGCTTACTTGGAATCGACAGCCTCAGAGGATTAAAACGTTGGGGACAATACTCATATTGGCTAGAAAAGCCAATAGCAAATAAATGGGTTAAGACCTAATATGGTATATATACCCACTGGACGTACACTAGCGACACTTTCTAATTGTACGACCTACAGGGTAAAATAGAGCCCATATCTTTAACGTAGATAGTAGACGGATTTATGCAGTTAACTGCCGCTTCGAAATATGTAAACACAGATGTGCGGTCTCTCTGTCGGTATATTTAAAAAAGCTTAGACTGGATTTATTAATGTGCGAAGTTGAATGCATCTCTTATGTATTTGTTATCTTGCGTAGGAATAAATTTATTTGATGTTTGAAAGTATTTCGAATAGCTGTAGTGTTATTAAATGGTTTAAAAGGTATTTTCATTTTACAGTTGAACTATGACTAGAACTAAACCAAAGGCATGTTAATTATACAATAAATAGCAATATCAATGGGTTTATTACTTTATTCATTTTATACGTATGCAAATAATAATGAAACTATCAAAAGAATCGCATGAAGATTTTAAAGTATTTAGCTATACTGAAATCAGTAAAGCACACCTCCGTTATGAATGAAACACTTTTTCAATATTACTGAACACATGAAAAAGTGTTTCATTCAATCTAGTTAATGCTATAACTAGATTGCGACAGCCCCTATGCAGATATTAAACAATATAGTAATAAGGATTATTACTACTTCCACTTTTCGTGAAGTGGTTGTGCGCCAATTATTTATTAAAAGCAGAGAAATTTGTAGTATTTCGTTATTGACAGAAATGATGTTTGTTTTCCTGCAGCGTTACCAAATATGCTTATATTTTTAATCTATTAATGTCATGATGATTCATATCATTTTTTTAACTTCGCTCCGGCTTCCTTCTTTAACATTAAATAATAAAGGAGATATGGCGAGATGCATTCAAAACCATGATTTTTATATCAGATATTAGAACGAAAAGCTCTACACTCGTCAGAAATATTTTTTATTAGTATATAGTAATGGTATGTTTCCATTAATATTTATAATAGCAAGCTAAAATAATATTTCGATTATAAATTCCCTAGTTTCAAAGATTTTACCTCAAAAGTCTCACAATATATTTTTCAAAAGAATACACAATTTGAATTAGTGCTAAATTGAACAGTTGTGATAGCTATAATACAAATGCAGGTTTAAATTAGTAATTAATGATTAGTTTAATAAATATTAATTATTTATTATGTTAATATCGAAAAAAGGAGCCGGGGCGAATTAAATAGTTATGAAAACAATCATTGTGAATCAATGGATTAAAAACACAAACATATTTGGTTAAAGCTGTAGGGATTGTAAGAAACAAAACATCTGTTGTATACAATATATATTTAGGTAAGTAATGAAAAAATTCGAATTGTGCTAACGAGGTAGGTCGGCAGGCATAAGTATCGCGCTTTGATGTATTTAATTCTCTCTATTTTATAAGATCAATGTTTTTTTCTATGTTTATTTACTGCATTCTTCCTTACATTTCAAGTAGATTTACTACAAAAAAAAAAAAATAGGGACCGCACATCTGTGTTTATATATTTCTAAGACGGCAGTGAATGCATAAGTCGTCTACTACCCATGCTACACATTTAGGCTCTGTTTTATGCTGTAGGTCGTACAATTAGAAAGTGTCGCTAGTGTACGTCGGTGATCAGATCCATGATTGCTTATGCATTTCTGGTTTGGTGGACAAAAATGCAAATTGCTCCTATAACTGAATTTATAATTAGTACAGACTTGCGTGCTTAGGAATAACAGCAACAATGAGGACTTGTAACACACTCCAGTGTATCAGGGCAATAACGCAACGCAGCGCTGCGTTACCCACGTCTCTACTCTTCTCCATTTAGCAATAATGGGCGAGACATCCTAGATTGCAAGAACTACCAAGTGTAAGATATGCAGAAATGGGACACAATAATATTGTCCATCATATGCAAGACAATTTTTTGGGAATAAGAACAAATCATATAATTCTGACATACCTTTTTAACAGAAATTCCTGGAAATCACGGATCGGATAAGTTGGTTTCAATCCAATTGAGAAACGGGTTGGCAAAATTGATCTGATTTACAGACGCATGACAATCTGAAAAAGGGACTGGAACTGGCCACGGTCTTTCAATCAGAGGCGTGCCCAATGTAGTCTTAGTGTAACTGAAATCAAACAATCCACTTATGAAAATAAGCGGATTTACATTGTGATATAGAGGCAGGCGATACTGAGGGCACTAAGATACAAGAGGACTAGTTTGGGAATGTATTCTAAATAGCCGAACAGACCGTAGTAAAGTAACTTTGCTGTGTGTGCTCAGACATTCGGTATCGAAGAAACAAAAAAGCCGATGAGTTAGTGAGAAAGGAATCATCGCCTTTATATAAAGGTTCAGAACCTGCTCTAGGAGTGTGTAAAACACAACACGATAGCAGATAAGAGGTTGAGACAAAGAGGAATATAAAGAGAAATAAAGTAATACAATCAGGCAAATTTATGGAAAGGCCTTTAATAAGATATCATCAAAAAAAGGAGACCGAAAAAAATACTACAGCTGAATAGGAACTATCGTCGCACCATAACAAGTCTCCTAACTGGACACTGTACACTGAAAGGGCCTTCAGAAAATTGGAATCTATGCTGGAGATACCAACTGTAATGGGATACAGAGACGGCATAGCATATTCTGTGTAAATGGCAGAAACAAAAAACGGACAATTTTAGGAAAGCCAAAAATAAACCCAGAGGATCACTTCGATCAACCAGCCAGAGACCTGTACAGATTAGTATGGTTGGTATAATTTGACGGATAAAGGAAATGGGAGATTAAATAACCGCTCATTAAGTATAATTACAAGTTCTTCAGTAGTTTTAGAATTACCATTTACTCTTTTTACTGCTAATTTTCATAATTCTTTAGATTTATTGTAAAAGCAGTTTTATTTTAATAAACACTCATTTCTTTATTGCAATACTCACCTTTTCAAAAAGTTTCTTTTTTCTTCATAATTAATCGTTTCTGTGTTTTATAAGTTTCCTTTAACTTATCGTTAACAATTATGTGATGTAAGCAGTTCAAATCTTTTAATCTACATAATTGCAAGAATAAGTCAGAAGAAATATTCTTGGGAAACAGTTTTTGTGGTTTTTGGAAAAGATAAACTATGACGCCATAAAATCTAGTTTAAAAGTAATATTTAAGCTAGAATCGTGATATTTATATTCATTTACTATGTATATAGTTAATTTACCTATACTCAATTTTGTAAATATTATGGTTTAAGGCAATTTCAAATAAATGACCGACTTTAGTAATCTCAAGAGGCTACGCCAGTAAATTTACTTAAGTGGAAAAATGTGATAAAAGCATCTAGTCCAATTGTCGTCTAACAATAGGAAAAGATTTCTTCCACAACAGTTTACTCAACCCTAATATGTGATTTTCGCCACAAATTGTTTACAAGCTCTGAAGGAAGCACAGAAAATACTGAGGAAAAATTCTGCCAAATTGGCGCAGATCTCGACAATCTTTAGACACCAGCAAACGCACAGTTTCGCAAAGAAAAAAACACACACAAAAAAATCAAAGCCGCATCATTTTAGTTAGGAGGGAGTTGTGTTTGAGTAAACTCTTGGGGATTCCGGATGGAATTGAAGCCAAATCAATGAGGATTTCGGCTTGGATTTGAACACGCACAAAAACACAGCAGCTGGTCTCGCGTTTATTATTTGACAGTGAGGCGGCGCGCAGCGTCTTCCCCTTTCGTTTTCTGCTTGCAAACGCAGCGAAATCGCTCCTCATCTGATTCAATAACGTTATTTTATGTCATATATGAAATTGCCCTATCGTTTCGGGAGAAAACAATTGGAGAATTCCAGCTAGCATAAGTAGGCGTCTGCGTTGGCTTAATTTTTATATTCTACTACGTAAGTATGGGTACTTTTTAAGTCAACTTTGAAAGAATTCTGAGCATTTAGTATGAGGTACGTTGAAGGTTGAATTAAAGGGGAAGAATATATACCGCAAGAGCTTTCGTTGTATGGTCACCTGATGTTATACGACTACCGCATGTAAGCGAATGTTAGCGTAGCAGGCGCGGCTTCGTGGCTTCGTTCTCACATTGCCGTAGAATGCCCATTGCGTTAGGTGAACATAGGACGACGCTTGCTCAATCAGTATAGACTGAGGTAAGAAAGCAAAGCAGCTTATGGACGTGTCTCTTTAATCCATTAACACGAAGAAGATTTGTGCACGGTACAAATAATACGGTATGCTCGTTTTGAATCTCAAATTCGTCAAGGCCGGTCAGATGACGTCATTAAGGAGCGTATCGAAAACAATAAAATACATGTATGGTAAATAGCAAAATATTAAACCCCAAATTATTCACAACTACCAATTAATGTAATTGAAATGCAGCTTTGCTTTAGAAAAGCCCGTTTTAAGTTGAAATTTACTTTATCTATCTTGTCGCCATGTAGTAGCGCTCGTGTTTATTTCTACAATTGTAGCGAATTTCGTGTGTGTTTACAAAGTGTTTTCGTGGTTTTTCTAGAAAATTGAATCGTGAAAACACCTTAACGCTTTTAAAATATGTTCCGTAACCCCATCCGGCTTTTTTAAACTTATCTTTCGCATTAACAAAACCCTCACGGTCGAAATCGATTTTAATATAAGAATAATTATAGGTATATGTGGCGCCATTTATGCTCCTATGTGACGTAACTTCTATATGCGCGTAAGCATACCGTATTATTTGTACCATGATTTCATTTTGGACACTGTCACATCTTAACATCTCGAAAAAGGCAGCGAATGTCGAAGCATCGATGACTTAATTATTCCAATAAAAAGAGACAAAATATCCACTATTCCTAATTTTTACTTGATATATTTATATACAGTGTGGTCCACTAAATGTGCAACAAATGGGAATTTTTTCTATTAGTTTTGCAATTGTAAAATAAATACTGCCAGACGTTGATGCATGCTTGACATCTAGTCTGAGCACACTTAGACTGTCTTAAACTCAATTAGCTTACAGGGCGGACGAAGAAATATGAAAATCGTATAAGAGTGAAGTACCCTCATTTCGAAGAATCCAGCAAAATGTTATTAAAATTAATTGTTTATGATTAAAAAATGAATCCAAATATAAAGTCACGGCCTGCTATTTTAAAAAAGAAAAATCGTAATTTTTTTATTAATCCGTGTGTATAATATTCCTTTTTTTAATATTTAACATTATCACTTATTTAAATTAACTACAACAAGATCTCTTTTCAATAATTTCTTTCATATTCCATCAAGTTAAAAAAATTATAAATTTCATGCTTCCTGCAACGATATGTAATTCAACGTTAAGATTTTGGTAATATTATTTTACAATAATCATATGAATATTCAAAAACTCTTTTTCAAAGTAAAAATTTATTTCAAATTCACGATAACGTACTAGAAATATCTACCAGCGTTATTTCTAGTGTCTTGTCCTGAATTTAAAGTAAAAATTTTGAGCTTTGAAACAGAATTTTTGAATATCAATATCATTATTGTAAAATATTTACCTTATCAAAGACAATATTATCAGAATCTTAACGTTGAGTTACATATCATTGCAGCAGGCATGAAATTTGTGATCGTTTATGAATAAGTAATTCCTAAATACGTTTTCCAAACTTGATGGAATATGAAATAAATTGTTGAAAAGAGATCTTCTTGTAGTTATTTTAAATAAGCAATAATGTTAAATATTTAAAAAAGAAATATTATACGATACAGGGATTAATAAAAAGTTACGAACTTTTTCTTTTTTAAAATAGCAGGCAGTGACTTTATATTTGGGTTCATGTTTTAATTATAAACAACTTAAAAATCCTAGAAAAAGAGGCAGGTGAAACAAAGCTTGCATCATTTTTGTAATAACTTTATTAAATGTAATATTCTGAATTCAACATGATAAAATTACTTTGTTAAACTTTTTATGTGTGATTGGTATCAAAATGGATGCAATCTATACTGTAAACGTGAAAATTTAATTGTAGTATAAGAAAGCAGAGAGTAGGAAAGAGCGCGCCGCTTTAAAATAGAAATAGACATATAGCCGTGTCTCCTACTATATGCCTAAGCGACCAATATCGTTTCAACATTGGCATCGGCGCGTATTGCAAGGTCATTTTATGCATAGGTGCTGTAAGATCCCTATATTAAAATTAAAATTTGTGGACTACAGTATCGACCGACCGATGAGTGAAAGAACAATGTGCAATAATTTGAAATATTTTCTTTATACAACAAAAATAAATAAACTGTGTTTGCACACATTGCTTAGATCAAACTTACTTCCTAACCAATTCTTTTAGGAATTATGAACAAGAAAATAGTCTGAATTTTCGAATTTCTATTTAATTTAACGTCTGCAAGGAAATTGCTTCGCACATGGCTTTGTATAAATTGTACACAAATTTCAAAGGTTGACGGGACACGTAATATTTTTCTTCCACTATCACTTTTTTCGTCGGAAGTGTTGTAAAGGTGCGTTTTTTTTACCTACAATTACAGCCACTTAACGTAACCAACAATCCTTCATCTAGATTAATTAAATGCAAGTTAGCGTCGCCGTTGGTGCCACGTGAAAAGTGTCACGATCATGCGAACTTCCCATATTTCCGTGCTTTAATGACTTCATATATACGTATACTTGTACGTAGTTAGAGAGCACGTATTGAGGTTGACGACGCAATGGCGTTCATTTGGAACTGATGGCAGACCAACTGCGAGTTCCCTTCCTCTTGGACAGATTCCAGGAAGTTGGGAAAATGAAAACGAAGAGAACTCCGTCGGATTAACTTAGATAATTAAGAATGCACTTTCAAATTATTTTACTAAGAGAAATGCTTTTCAGAGAAGGATGTTGATGCTAACTACTTTACCTTATTTTAATTTTCACATTTAGAAAGGGTAGGTGGTTTAGTTAGCTAAATAATACTGTGTCTTTGTCTGAAACAGGGTAGAGAATCTTGCAACGGTGCAGTGTAAAAAAAAACGGTAGTATTTATATTTTCTCACGCTTCTTTAAATTACAAATTCCTTTCTAGTTTTATACAATACAAACTTCTGTTTTGATTTTCGTTAATTGTTATTGTTCTTTGTGTCCAAGTACTATGATCATGATAGCTACGTTATCGGACCTAGGAGAGTACATATTAATGCAATATCGTCAAGCCTATACACGGAGAAAAAGGAATTGTTAAATATTCATTGATTAAGCAGGCAGCTTGTTTATGTGAGTGCAAACAAATACATATTCCTATTTTCATTTTACTTGATTTATCACTACCAGATATTCGATTCATGTGTACAGCATTTATTTTAAAAGAAGTGAATTGGATTAGATTAAAATATTGGAGAAAATTTGATTAGATGTGTCAACATATTTGAATCAATTAGCCTAAATTATAACAAATTATTTTCATTAGTTCATGGATAATATTTGTTGTGGAACCGTATTTTCATAGGTCAATAAATATTTTTTTAATAATAGGAATATGAATGCACATACATTGTTATTTTTACGTACAATTTTCGTAAAATTATTTACCATATTAACGCAATAAAGTATTAAATGATATCCTCTCCGTTATTTTAATGGTTTGCAATTTATTGCAAGAACGAACAGATAACATACCTTGACGAAAAGTGTACGCTATGTTAGCTAACGCATTTACTAAATATATGTACAAAGGAACACAACGAATAAAAATCATTGAAATGCAGTTATTTACATTTCTGTAATAACGTATATTCACAGGTTCAATGAAAATGTTCATTATATCAATAAAGTATTAAAAAGAGGAAGTATTTGTCTTGCGCAATAATATTTTGAATACACGTGTTGAATCACGTGCCTCTGTACTGAGAAAAATACTATAATACAAACAAATAACATTCATTGAGTGAATTTTCAACAAAGAAGCGTAATGTATCATTGTTATGATAAAATATTATTTACAATTTTATACAATTAACTAATAACAAATTCATTAGTGAAATAAATTAGCTTTCATTATTGTAACAAATCATTGCACATTAGTCCATGGATAATATTTGTTATGGTAACTATATTTTCACACTTTCAATAAATAATTTTGAATATGAACGATGTTATTTTTACGTATAATTTTCATAATTATTCACGATATGAACGCAATAAAGTATTAAATAATACTTTCTTCTTTACTAGAATGTTGCAATTATTGCAAGAACGAAAAGCTAGCATACCTTAATGAAAGGTGTGCGACAGTGATTGAATTACCGACACACGCCACGGTCGCTGACTGAGTGAGAGTTTGACGTGTGGCGCTTAGAGGACGTGCATCTAAACTCGTGATCTCTTAGGAGGAAATGGAGAATAACACAGAGTCACGATACTGAAGCATGTGTATTTGCTGTTGGAGGAATGTTAAAGACGCTTGGTAGGCAGAAACTTACATTTCTATTCCCTTTTCTGCATGTATTTTATGTATCATCTTTCCTGTTTCAACTTCCAATGTGTGAAAAAGGGAACAGCTCCGCGAGGACGGCAAAGCTGTCGGAATTTAAGGAAACGCGGAGGCTGCTTCTTCAGCACTCAAAAGGATAATAATTATTTGCGGCTATCAGTAATAAGGTCTGGGACTTCTTCCTAGATCCTCCCAGAGTAAGGTTTTTGCCATGGTTTTCCCTTACTCCGTGGCCATTGATTTTATATAAGTATATTATGTATAATCAATGTCCTGGCAAATGCTGGGAGATAACAAAAGTCGTTCCATGGCCGCATTTAATAATAACTGACAAGATAAGATAAGTTTTATTTCCAAAGTAATCACTATTATATACAGAAAGTCAACAAAAACAAAGAAAAAATAATAACTTAAGTAGAATAAATGAAAGAAAGAAGATTAAAGAAAAAAATAAAAAATCAAAAAAGAATACATGCTTATATGAAGCTTGAAATATGCATGAGTTATTTATAATTGAAAATGGTAAAGAAACAAAAATTTTAATATACTAATGTATGTCAAAATAAAGAAATAAATTCTGAAATGGTATAATAAGCCTCCCGTAATAACAATTGTTTTATCTCTCTCTCTTGAAGGTATTGATCGGCATCTCCCTGTACTTAAGAGGTAGGTTATTGAAAAATTTGATGGCTTGGTAGCGCATAGAAAATTGAGTCGCCTTTACTCGGTAGCACGGAATCTCTAAATTTATATTCGTTCTTGTATCGTATTCATGTAAGTGTAAGCGTTGTTTAAAAAGTATTGAAATTTTCTTTAACATATATTAAACAATTATAAATGCACAGACAGAGTACGGTCAACACCCCAAGGTTCCTCAAAAGTGATTTACAATGTTCGGTGGGTGATACTCTGCTAATGATCCTAATAATCTTTTTTTTGAATTTTGAAAACTCTTATAGCGGATGGTGAAGCTCCCTATAAAATTATACTGTAATTAACTAAACTAAAGAAATTGGCATAGTTAGTAATAATGCAACATTAACATCGTGAAGTCTATTATCCTTATTTGACAACAACAAGCATTAAGTTTAGAACATATTTCATTTATATGATGCTTCCAATTTAGTTCAGAATCGATAGCAACACCTAACAGATTTATAGTTTTAGTATTACCCCTTTTCAACGAAAAAAAAATATTTTCGAGTCTTATCAGAATCTAATTTATGTGAACTAATCACATTTCACATAATTCATCATTTCATAAAAGTAATATTCATATGGTCGCGAGGCTACACTGTTGAAAATATTACGGTGTTGGCGTTAATTTTGCGCTAGTCAAATATTTTAGTGTTGATTTTTACAAACTTTGCCAGACGAGTTGACTACATGTGTTTAGTAGAACAGAAATTACTAGAATTTGGTGTGAATTCTTTGTTCAGATATGAGGATTTACTATTTTCTCTAGACATTCAGAAGCATCAACCAATCAGAATTTTTCCCTCGGATAGAAATATAGAAACCCCACCTAATCTAATACAGTATTGTATTATACGCACCACCTGCATTGCACCGTGTATCTTGTTTTCGAGTTTGTTTCTGCGTATTAACATATCCAAACAAACCACCAAATGTGACTGACTTGCAAAGTGTAACCTTGTGTTAAACGTTAATTCCAGTGGGCATAAAAAATTTCAAGATCTTAAAGATGTATTGGGAACAACTATTTACGTAATTAGTTCAGATTTGAATCAAATAGCATAAAAATTCACTTAATTTTATAATGGTTCTCAAAAAAACATTTTAAAATTAGTACGTTTAGTTGAAACCAAAACTTTTGAATGAGTGGTTCTGTATATTTATAATTGAGAAAACGTCTTAAAGAGAGAAGATTATAGCACTAAGAAATAGGAGTTGCATATTAAAAAGACGTTGTGTTTAGAAAACGGTGTTAAATCATCCAATAGATCGCATTCATTTAGTTAAACAGCTAGTAAATTTGTCTAGTCTAGATCAAATAAAATGTGACTAGAAGTATATCATAATTCCACGTGCTAGTTGGACAAAATAACCCCTTAGCAATAGACAATACTTGACTATCTTTGTTCGTCAAATTTAAACTTCTATAGTTCTCGACAAAATAACACGAAAACAGTGTGGACCTCTCCTGACTATTAAATTAGTCAAAAAAGTGTTAAAATTTTCAACAGTGTACTGTATTAAATTTTTGTTATTAAGAATGATAGGGAAATTATTTAGAGTAGGAACATTTCAATTGTTATGGAATTTGAATGGCCTCGTATAGCACCTTTTTAGGTGGAGCACGGGGTTGGAATGATTTGTAATAATTTAGTTTTCATAAATAAAGTCATGTATGGTGATTTCTCTTCCATAAGAAATCATGAAAAGAAAATGCCATAGTGGCATTTTGATGGTTGAGTGAATGAGCGAATGGAGTGAAGCCAATGCGATTATTACATCAATGAATTAAGTTCATTGTTTTAATTAGAAGTTTGCTCTATAACAATAACTAAAATTTACTTAGGATTATGAATAACAAAGTGAGGCCGTTTGTAATTAGCATAACAATAAATACTGTTTATTGTATTGATGCCTTTCTTCATTCTTCTACTACTTAGAATTAATATCTCACGGTCATTCAGTAAACCAAATAAAGTTGTTAAAACAAAACTGGTGCTCCTTACAACAATAACATATTTCATTGAGCCAATCAAGCTACCATTTCATTTTCAATGATTTTTGTTTCATTAATATAATGAATGTTTCATTACTCAATAAACTCTGTCGTTCTTTAATAAAATCATTTTCATTGACTTGATAAACTCGTTTTTTGAACCAATTTGAACGCATTATTTCATGTGAACAATGATTTCTTTCATTGTTTTAGGACTCATTTTTAGTTCAGTGTAGCGTACGGGTGGTCGTACAGTCCTAAATTAAAAAAAAAAGCTCTTTAAAAACAACTTACTTATTACCATATACAGATAATGCGTTTTTGAATAGTCAAATTAGGGACTTATTTATTATATTATTATTTATTATTAAGAAGGAATGTTTTCTGGTCGGTATAAATATGAATCTCAATGCACTTTCTTAAACAATGTATGTGCCGTCACGTAACAAAATAAACCTTTAAACCTCACCATGCACCGTCATTCCTTTGTTTTCATGAAATTGCATGTCAGACCTTTCATCTGTTACCATTAGAGGCATTAATAACCGTATTAACGAGGTAACCGTACCCTATGTTTCTTCGTGCAATTTGCAAAATTACGTAGTTCACAAGGTAGATTACGGCTTGAATATATTCGACACACAATTTTCACGTCTTTACACATCCTCGATGCAAGTGTTGATAAAGAGTGATTAAACACAGCGTATACATCGATCCACTCTATATTCCTGCTATACCTGATTCTAGGTTAATTGAGTTAGCTTCCGTCTTCACTAATTCTAATGCAACAAATTATTGTACGTGCACCTTGCAGTTATAACAATGAACCTGCATTGGGAATTGTTATACATTCTGGAAGCAATTTATATGTACATAAGTTTATTTAGTGTAAAATATAAATCTAGTTCTCATTTGATCATTGTGTGCATAATCGTATATATCGTTCTTTCTTCTGTTTTTCTTTTTTTAATTAACATTTAGTCCCTCATTTTAATTCCTAAAAAGTTTCTAAAAGTTTTCATTCTTACCGTATAATTGTCGCACATGGTTATTTGGGCCGAAATTATATATAACATGGTTGTTTAAATTTTAAACTGGTCCCTCTTTTTTCGACCATTTCCATTTGAATTTCTAAGTATGAAGCAATTTCGTCTATAATATTCTATAATTTCGATTCATTTCAATTTTATATTTTCCTACACCTATTATTGAACCGTGCGTATGGTATTTTTCGATAAATAAGGTCTCAAAGTCACGATTGGAATCAGAACTAGATTGGTTTTGGAGGGCCTTTCGTTTGTCGACATTAACTTGATCAACTGTCTTTTGGACCATCTCCTATCCATGACCTTTTTTAATGAATTCTCCCCTGAAAGGGAATATCTCAGTTAATCTATATTTAAATCTAGACGCGTGGAAAAGGCTATCGTATTTGGAACTTATTATTTCACCATTGAGTAACTAGGGTGTGTTAATCTTAACAAAAATATAGACTGGTATTTTATTTGGAATGATTAAATATATGAATTTTATAAAAAATCTAATGATTTTGTCTCTCAAATGTTGGTTTAGTTGGTTTGTGTTAAATATTTGTCGAAACTTTAAATAATTAACATATTACTAGCATGTTTCAATTCAGTTTTATATGCAATCTTCACTTATTCTTGAGATTTTACATAGTCATTAGCATGTTAAAAACAGATTACAAGTTTATTAATAAATAACATTTTATCTTTCCACTGAACCAACAATAAGCGACATGTAACTTTCCACACGTTTTCTAGTGTAGTCTGTGATGCTGTATGTTGCTTTGATTAAAAAGAAAGGTGTAGTACGCATCACTGCCGCATGCTACATATTGCCTCAGTGTGCGCCTTTCGGATTGATGCTATTACACGATCATTAGAGTGCCCAATTGTTCAGAATCTATCCAGTCAGTTATCAATAACTTAATATTGATAAGGATGACTCTGTAGGATATTAAAGCGAATTAAATTAATATTAAAGTTATTGTCATTGTAAAATAAAATGATTATTATACCAACACTAGATATATAGCATATTGTATTGTAAAAAGGAAACAATTAAGTGTTTCATCACGTTTTAAGTATATCTCATCGTATGTTTAACCATGGGTAAATTATGTACAAGCACTGGGAGTTTCAATTAATACTAGTTCTTTTACTACAATGGTTACGAGGATTAAATCTTAATTAGGTATCTTGGGAAAATATTAGCATTATATACCCACCGATTTGATTGAGCATTACGTTTAATCCAAAATCAAAAACAAACCCCTTTTTAATTTTTTTTTGTTCTCTGCAACGTTTCACGTTTACATAAAATAGATCTGAACGATTAGAAGCAAAGGAAACGCAGTTCTATATCGAATCCTTATTTTTTTTTATTATATTTACCACCGGTTTCGGACTAGGCCATCATCAGGTAACGTAAAACGTCAATAGAATTATGAAGCTAGATCAATAGAATATAATACTATTAAAATTTAATATTTCAATATTTTTATGTTATATGAAGTTATCACTATTTAATAAATAAAATTTCTCGATTGAAATAGTATAATACGCGTTTTTAAAAATTAAATTAAATCAAATTAAATATTAAAATTTTAAACAGATTTATGTATTAATTCATTTTTACCTACAGAAATGAGATGATTCGACTAAGCTTATTATTAAATGTTTTCTCAATGACATAATGTATCACTGTAATAATATAGTTCTCATATCAAAACCTATTTGTAAATCAAAATGTGGAGAATATTCAAGCAATATAAAAGTGTTTAATTTAATATATGTTATCAATCATTAATTAAACTATATAACAAACATAATTTCTATAAAATAGTATATACATAACATAATATGCTGTAAATTAAATTAAAATACATATGTCAGTATTGAAAGAAACAAAAAAGAATAGTGCAACTAAAAATATGTTTAATTTATGTCTTCGCTCTCTTATGATCTACAATTAGCCGTCAGAATAAAGTCTTCTACATTTCGTACCACTCTTTAATTATTTTGTCTGTGTGGTTTACGCAATTTTGCTAGATGTCTGGTATATAGCTGTCCAGGATTTCTTGTCATATTTCTAATACATACTTGTCTATCGCCATGACCTTCTCGACCAATATGCTTATTATAATATTTTTCGCCTGTGCCCATAATAACTCTATAGCATTGATATCACAGTGATACGGAAAACTTCGTGTCCATGTGTTCGAAATAATTCATCGATAACATAAACCATCTCTTTAATATGTCTCTTGGTTATTTTCAAAATTCATTCTTATTCATTGCACTTTTATAGGAATTTATCTCATGGACCGCATTGGCCTACCGGGCATCTTGAACTGTAACCAAAAAATTTTTTTTTAAGTTTTTGTATGTTTCTTTAACACTTCTAAACTTACCAAAAACTAAACGATTTACTTCACTAAAGTTCTTAAAAGAACTTTTGGCAAAAGAAATATTTGAAGTAAATAAAATTCAAAACTAAAGAAGGGCAAACAAACAATAAAAAGCAGATGTCAAATGTCAACAGAGCGGTAAAGTGGGTTAAAATTGCGTGGTTGCATGCACTGTAGTAAACATTATGAAATGTCTTATTTACGCATTACTAGACCGTATTCTATCTCACTTCAAGTACTTTGTTGATACTTAATAAAATATGGACGTATAGTTTAAGTAGCTACGATTTATGGTATATACTTCTAGCCCGCTTGTGCATATGAATGCTTCCAATCTTTTGAAACTACGCTTGTCTTCACTTTACCTACCAGTTAATGATGTAACTACAAACGTTCATGATTTTCACTTTATGTAAATATACTGATACTGATTTAGATAGATGCGCACTGGTTACCATAAAACGGTATACTCGGTGTGTATTAACATATATCATATCAATTTTAACTACCATATGGAGACTAGAAGGCCAATAACAGGTATTGGTAACAGGTATTAATAATAGGAATGACCTAAGAACAAGAACAGTTCCTAAAATCGTAAAATATGATTTACCAACTCTAGTTAATACCATACATTTACTCTTTAAGTATGATTACATCTTAAGTTATTTTAAGTATGTTATTAAAATGTAATTTTGTTTCAGGTGAGTTTTCTCTTGCGAGATCCTGTTCGGCCCGTATTTCAGGTAATCGCATAATTATCCTATGAACGGAGATTCAGTATTATAATATTTATAATACTGGACAAATTATTAAGAAACCTTTTGAGCTAATAAAAACGTAAGTTCATTGAATGAGTTAGATGCGTATGAAACCATATGCCTATATGAGAAAACATATTAATAACTTATTGAACACGGGCATGCTCTCCTCCACCATTAACATTTGATGTTGAAGGTTTATTGGGGTAAAAAGAATGTACTTGCCCCTACATTTATCTTCAGTTCCTGATGTTTTTGCAGGTAAAAGTAGACCTCGAGGATAAATATCGCTGTAGAATAGGGAAGCCATACATGCTTCAATATTACATCTTTTCGCAATTCATTTGGTCCTCTGTTTTGATATAAAATTTTCCATTTATGTGCTTGTCAAGCGTCGCGGTTGGGCCAAATCTGTCTCCTAATTATCGTCATGATCTCGGAAAAAATCGTTTAACAAACTTTTGATTAGTGTTAAAGCTATTATTTCCAATTATAAACCAATATGATTTGTTCCACAGGAATAGAACTATCAATTAATGAATAATACAACAATGGAACCCAAATTTGGGCGCAGACAGTGATCGAAAAACGATCCGGCCTCTGCCATCTTTAAACGTGGCAAAATAGACAACGTTTCATAGGTGCTTTCTATTGGCATCTAGCTTACCTCGCTACGCTTTTGTGTGTTAAGCTACGAGCTACCTCCTATGAATGGCGAAACATACCGACTAAATGAGTTCAATGTGAGTTGTTCGTAGCTTAAAGCACAAAATTGCGGTGAGGCAAGCTTGCCGATTAATAGAAAACATTACATGCTGTGCATTATCAAAAAAAAAAAAACAATAAAATCTTATATTGATTTTTCCTCCAGAATTAGGTGAATTCCATTGTCTGAAGTGTTAAAATTAATACTTCCTAATTATTTTTATATTGTAATTTTGCAGTTCACAGTATATCCACAATATCTATTCCAATATTTAAAAATGCCGTAAATAAATTATAATATTAACATAATTAGGAAGTAGTACTTATTTTAACATTTCAAAAAAATAAAATAAAATCATTTTTTTTTATATATCTTAAAGTTTTGTTGGATGTCAGGTGAAAAAAACATGTACCAATTGAATTTGAAAGGTATGCGGTAAAAGATGACAGTTCCGGTATGTGTATCTATTTTATGTGGAAGTTTTCTTAATAATATGTAAACAGTAATTTTGGCAGATACCCCGTTTGACACTTTTATTTGTGGCATTATTCTACAATACTCGCAATTCCATGATAAAACCCATCATTTAAAGTAAATATTTATATCAAACCCATGTATTTAAAGTAATATGATTAAATTGATTTTTTTTGCAGATATAATATGAAAAATTATGTAAATCTTGATAATTGTAGGAAATGTTAATTGTCGTTTTATTAATATATTATTATATGCGGAACATTATGAAGCAAGAACGCCTTATTAACGCTTGTTAAAAAAGCCGATAACAGATGTGAAAGCCGCTGTTTTGATGCCGCCGTTTGGATTCTGCAACTTTTAAAGATGACGGTCGGCTGCCTAGCTGACCGTTTTTAAGTATACATCGCACATTCCACTGTAGTATATAATTTTCCTGCTCCCAAATTAGTAAAAAAACCAAAAGTCTCATTAACTATGTACCATCCAGTTAGTGTCTTTATTTTTCAAGATAAATGTAAATTGTAAAGGTTACCCTCATTAATTTCACATGTAGATTTCAAATTTGTTATTTACACAGAAGTGAGCGTTATCTTAATTTAAATAGAAACACTTGTTTTTATTCCATATTCGCGTTGTTTGCTTACAATAATCTGTGCAAATTCTGTACTAATAATTAGATATGTAATTTGTGTGATTAAAGTAACTTGGATTGCTGTATTTATTCAAGTATTGAAAGTACAATTATTCCAACGAACTCAACTAAACACGCAGGTATATTTAAACGCACTTCTACTAATTTGTGAAAAGGGTTTATAAAATTAGACATTAAAAAAGTCTAACTAATTAAGATTTCAATTTTGTGCTTTAGTCCTCGTGGAGTTATTTGCTTAATTTTGTATTTTAATACGTAATAAAACGGTAGTCCTTCTTTTGCTTGTTCTTGAACTTCCTTGCAAACTTGATCCTCGTGTAAATAATTTCTGTCCAATTAAATCTCGACTAAATACATAAGCAAACATCGGCTAATTAAGATGAAGGAACATCTGCGCACGTTGTAGATCATCGAGGAAATCCCAGCAATTTAAACTCCTTTGATATCATGTCCCTCCGACTCGTTCTTGCCCGAAGAGCCGGTACGGGTACTTACCACCTGATGGTTTTCGACAACTTCGCTACAGGAGCCTTGTCTATTTTGGAACTACGTTGTGCCATCAGCGACCGTATTTTCTGAGGGTCGTTGTTACAGTATTAGCTGTTATTGTCCTCTGCTACATTGCCCTTTTATTTTCGTTCACCTTCCGGCGTATAGAAAATAGATTTTCTTTGGAAGGTTGTTTCTTTCAATTACTTCTCCGACATTTTCTTTAATTGCAATAGACAGAAATTGTCAAATTTACAAACGTCAGCTGAAAAATGAACCACTTAGTTGTTAGTGCCGTAAGTTGTTTCGCCGAATAATTAACTATTATTTAATCCTTGTGTAGAGTATGGCTTGTAATTAAATTTTTTTGATTTTTCATTAGTGTCGTTCCGGCATTTTAGTTTTATGCCTTTTGCGAACTCTTAATCTAATATACTCATCAACTTCATGTTGATCCAATTGGAAGCCAATTAGTACCTACTTAAAGATCACAAGATAGTTTCTAATCGGAATTTATGAAGAAGAGAACGACAAACATTTTAAAATTATGAATATAACAATAACAACGAATTCATATGCATGCATTAGTTGTTATTGTTAGATTCATAATTTTAAAATTACACCGTGAAGCACAAAATCACCTAAACATATGCATTTCTTGCTTTCAATCCTTGGCAAACTGGAGGTTAATTAAACCAGAGTTATTCAATGATTTCAGCTAAATATAATATCATTTATCAATTACATCAGCTGATATAAAATGTAAGTAAAATCTGCTTTTGTGTCATTTCTAGAAAAATACCCTTAGCAGAAGTATTTTTTTTAATATGGATGTTTCTTGTGTTACCAGTCATTAGCTTTTAACTTCTGTGGCTAATGTATTCTCAACGTCCATTTAACATTCATTCTATTCACTATTTCGTTACTAAAATCAGATGAAAATCATTTTTCAAGTTGACTCTGAAGAAATGAGACTATTTTTAAATAAATACCAAACTTCAAAAGCAAGTTATTATCTAATGTTTCATCGAAAAATTGAAGTTTTTGCTTGAATATATCACGGATTTTTTTCACAAACTCTTCACAAATAGAATACTTTGGATTATTTACTAAAACGCGTCTTCACCTTATAGAACTAAACATTTGTTTATGTAAGGTCATTAAGATTTCCGTTTAAGCACACTTAACATAAATTTCAGTGGATTAGCATATTGATGAAGGATATTCTGAGGATATTACATAGTTTTAATACAGCAAATAAAGCAATTATTTTGAGAGAACTACAAATACCTAATTAATCGGACAAATCACATTCAACAAGCATTCAGCCTTATATATAAAACCTGAATGCGTATTTCCCAATTTACCATCATAACGGTCACATAAAATAGAACAATATTATCTCTAAACCGCACTGAAATAATAATAATATGTAGACAATGAGCTGATTACAGATACTGAATGCTTGAATACGCAGTAAAATAGATGCAAACATAAACTAAGCACTAATACACAATTACAAACTATAGTAATAACTCATTTGGTTTTCTTCCAACAAAGATATTGAACAAAAAAATCTAGCAAAAACAGAATGCCTTTTTATTACAATTTGAATTGTCTAGAAAAGAAAAATAAGGTAAGGAGAATAGTATATTCTAATCTACCATAACAGTAAATATTTCCAAGATTATTTTGACAACCTGAAATCGCACAAAAAGGTGAGTTCACTTGCATCGCGCTAAATCATTGATTTATTTCATGGAAACAACTTAAAATTGAACTAAATGTACTTCAGATTTTAGCTCAGTAAACAATTCTTAAGCTTAGTTCAGGAGAGTTCATGTCACAATTATATCCTCATAAAACTCAACTGCTGACAGTTGATGCAATAGATTTTCTTTTAGTATATGGCAATGTAACTGAAAGAAAAGTGATCATAGATTGTAATTTCTTGTGGTTACACACATGCAAAACACATAATCTCAGTTGCACTAAGTCACTCCTATTTTTATAGTTGAGGTTCGGTCCTTGTCCTTCACAAGTTAATAAACACAGAATAACTTACTCCTTTCTTCTCTTCTTTTCGTAAATTTTTGTAGACGATCACCAAGTCTTGCGCTGAACATGTTCTACGTCATAAACGAGCATACTAATTGGCTGCTGCGTTCAATAAGAAATTGAAGATACGAGTGGATGAAGGTGCTATGTCGCATTTCAAAAACTGTATTTTTTTGCATGAATTAAGGTGTTTTATACCCATGTTTCACATAGCACAATCGAAAATTCCAGAAATTCAAGAACACTCTAGTCTTGTGAATGTATGAAGGGATTATGTTACACTACTTTTGAGAAAAATTACATAAAAAAACTTAATTTCTGAAAAAGTTTGATTTTGTAACATAACACCTTCATCCACTCGTGTCTTCAATTATCTGAGGAGGTTGTCGATATATAAACTTTAACTTTGAGTGATTCGTTTTTGGAGCACACATACTGCAAAATTCCAGAAGGCAAATCGTTACAATACATTTTTGCAACCACACATGTGTGTATCCACATATTATACGTTTTGAAAATTGCTTTCGCCTGTTGTATTAATAAAACTCACTTCAAAACACTTCATTTCACTAACAATAAGTAAGCATAGTCGAGCACTACCAAATACATGCATTTCTTAGATTATTAGAGCTAGTTGCTCCCTTACTAGATTAGGTGAGAAGGTTATGTTTTATGTTCATTCGTACGATCTTCATTTTTATCCCTGTGATTGTTTTTACGTTTCCAACTCAGTAGCCTGTTCCTAATTTTTTTAATAGTTTTATAATAGTTTTACCATTTGTGATGCCATTTTATAACTAACATAACCTTTATTTCATTTCATTTCTGTGCTTAAAAAATAACTATGCAATTTTCGTGTAGTAACTCCTTTGGTTTTAACGTAAGAAATGCCTTGCCCAAAAAAAAAAAATCCAGAAAAACTGTATCATAATTCATTTGGAATGTGTATATAAAAAATAAAAAATTAATTATGTGTCATTTTTGCATAATTCCGTGCCATAAAACAACGAAAACCAGGCAACCAGCCATACACTATACAACGCTCTTAAGTTAATATATTTGTTGTTACCCTCAGAATATTTTATGTTGTCGATGATGTAGAAGGTTAGCAATTTGTTTAGCACCCTATGAATATTAAGACCTCCGATTGCAAGTAGTAATTTACACTATTAAAACATTTTCTCTTCAGTAGTAGGTATTTGTTAAAATTGTAGCAACAAGCGATGCGAAAACTTAACTGCAAGGCTGTAGTCAAACTTTTTATCAGTGTGTCTAACGAGTGAAAGTTGTAATTATGTATATGATTCCTTAACGGACCCGAGTTTCTGCCAACCAGGCGTAATCAGCGCTCCTCCGATATATAAACCCACGTTCACTAATCATATCTCAAGCTTTGCTTACAATCACCTACTCAATGAAAAAGGGTTCAGTTTGTGCGCCCCATAGGAGCCACGGGCCAAATTCTCACCCGCAAGCGACTGTAACATAAAGCTGGCAATGCAGTCATTGAACTAGCTCGGATAGTTCATGGACTTTCGGTTCTGCTAGATGGATCGTATAACCGAAAACCAGACTGCGCGTGATTGTGATTCCAAGAACGGTTTACCAAGACGTAATGAAACATCAAAGAAAAAGTGCCTAAATACAATGAACCGATAGAATATGCTACCAGGCTGGGTTGATGGTCTATTGTAGGAATCACCATACTAGCAAGAACAATGAAAGGGAAATAACACTAAGAACTGACACGAGTTTTGGCTACCAGGCGTCATCAATGCTCTTCCTAGTGTATAAACCCCACAACTAAGTGAAAATTTATGTGGCATTCTTTCTTTGATGTTTCATTACGTAATGGTAAGCCGTTCTTGGAATCACAATCAAACGCAATCTAGTCAGATATTCTATCGATTCATGGTATTTAGGCATTTTTCTTGGATGTTTCATTGGTTTCCTAATACAAAATATGGTGTTCCATTTTTTGTTTTTTTCTGTAAGTTGTCTTTTTAGCACGTGGATGACTTTGAAGCTTTTTAATATAAAACATTATTTATAGTACTATTATTATATTATATTATATTATCTAACATATATTATTAGATATAGTTACAAATGAAATAATGTAGAAATAAATAAAATAAAACAAAAATGAATTTTACCCACATATTTCCGACATACTTGCGTCGTTAATAAATGCATCTTGGTTCATACCATGAAATTACCAATTATGCGGTGTTGTATTTAAATTAAAAACCGGTATCTTTTTAGCAGTTACGTGGGAAGCAGATTACACGCAAATAAGCCCGTATGAAAGAGGTACCTTTTAAATTTCAATGGCAAACTTAAACCGAGCAGACACCGCCCAAAAAAGGATGGCAGTAAAAAAAACAGAATAAGTGCAAGATCCCACATCCGTCCCTTTGACATTTGCAGAAAGCACCTGCCGCAATTAGAAACCACAATTAAGTCTGCGACCAAACAGAGCAAACTAATTGTCAATGTCTGTTCTTGTTCCCTTTCTTGACATCCGGCTTTTTTTTTTTTTTTGACGAACACCCATCGCATTCCTTTCGGAAAAAGAACAGCATAGCTAATTGGCGCGCCTTTCGTTTTAATTGTATGTTCTTGTAATTAAGATAAACGGGAATGTTATTTTAATTGCCTGAGTTTAGGTCAACCAAAAGAGAATCTGTTTTTAGACACTACTATGATGTATTTTATGTTTCTAATATTCAGTGAATCTAATCGAAATTTGTTACAAATTTATTAAAGAATTCACAAAGAAGCAACTGAAATAGAAATTTTTAGAGTGACGTATCCTCAAATTAAATTGTTCTTTTTGAATATGATGTATTCATGATACAAAATACGAAGTAATGCTTGTTAAATTTTGTTAAAGGAAACAACAGATTTTTACAACGACAAGGTATTTATACATTCATGATTATATTTCTTTTACAGCATTTTTGATTACAATAGATAGAATTATATAGTTTTGATGGATTGGTATTTATTAAGGACAGCTATAGGGAATTGGAAACAGCTACCTCCGACTCATATTTATTTTTGAAATTCATTTTTTATCAGCGATGCTCCGACGGCCAAAAATCTATCTCAAGCTAAAAACATAATAACACAATAATAACATAAGAGATGGCAATAGATAATTCATAATGAAATAACATGTGAACACAAGAATTCCATTAAAAATTACCCCTCGTAAAGCGTTAGTAATAGTAAATTATGAAATACTTTTAAAAAAGTAACACCATTTAAAACAATTTTTTATAGTTTATTACTAGTCCGATTTATTCTATATAAATATTCCGATTTATTTTATATAAATCGAACTAGTTTTTCAAAAGACCTACTAAATGTTGTAAAATGTTCAGAACTTCAATTTCATAGTGAAAGGTTGGACGACGAAATAGCATGAATTTGATGGTTGCCTGACGGAATATAAAACGTACAGTTTTTTGTATATATTTTAGGATTTTTTTCTGATGGCAGCTATTGAAAAATAAAACTAAATTATATACAGTAATGCCTTAAAGTGTTTGGAAAGAACATCGACAAATTTTAAAGTCTCAGCTACATAAAGTAATGAGAAGAAGAGCGAAATGGAAATGCACAGACAAGTTAAAAATTCAAAAATTAAGAAGTGATAAAAATAAAATAATAAGCAGCAGCTATGTCACCTGGGCCTAGTACGTTTCAGCGCCACCGTTTCAGCACCGCCGATTCAGCGCCAGGACATTTCAGCGCCGCGTTATTGAATGCTTAAACTATGGATAACTTGATGATTCATTTTTATGGAGAATTTTTGTACCATGTGTATTGGTTGCAAACAACATAATTATGTAACCTTTGATTGATACCATCCTTTTTTCTGCCTATAAACATAATCTAGCTTAAGTAAAAAAATGAGATCTTATGCAAGTGGAGTCATGAACTTCGATGAATAGAAAATTGTTTTAAGGATAAAAAAAACTTTTTCAGGTTACATCTAAAGCAAAAACAGATAAATTAAATATCTTACTCAATAAGAGAAAAGTTTATTTTATCTGGTGTTTTTCCTCGGTTTAGGTTCTAGGACGTTTCGACGCCGGAACGTTTTGACCCCAGATGCAATACCAGTTGAATTTGATTTAAACAATGATGCAGAGATTTTTTTGAACATCGGGGGAGAGGACACGTTAAAAATGTCATCATATTTTTTTTTAGTGTTGGAAGGGGTGAGAGGGGAAGGGATTGACTGTTTTAAATGATAATTTTCTTTTTTGCGTAACATCGGGAGGATGAATCAGCAATGTTTCAAATCATATTTTTTTTTTAACATTGGAAGGAGGAGGGAGGGCATTTTTTTTGCTTTTTTTTAAACATTCGGAGAGGAAATATTAGAAATGTGTCAAATCATATTTTTTTTAACATTGAACGGGGTGAGAGAGGGAAGAAACTAGTTTTTTAAATGATATTTTTTTTTTATTATTTTGAAACATCGGGAGAAAGAATGCATTATAAATGTTTGAAATCATTTTTTTTTAATATTGGAAGAGGTGGAGGGGCAGGGGCATTCGTTTTTTTAATTACAATGTTTATGATTTGAAACATTTTTAATGCCTCCTCTCCTGATATTTAAAAAAACAAGAAAAAAATATCATTAAAAAAATATCGTCCGCTTCCCCTTTCCTCCTTCCAATGTTAAAAAAAAATATGATTTGGAACATTTCCAATCCATTCTGTCTTTCAATGTGACGAAAAAAAATCATCTCTCCCCTGTCACCCCATCCAATGTTAAAAAAAATGATATTTCAAAAAAAAAGAAAAAAATCATTCCCTCTCCCTTCTTACCCCTTCCAATGTTAAAAAAAAATTCAAACATTTTAAAAATCTGTATATTATACGTTCCTGTCATACCACAGTGGGGTGTGGATTCTCTGCTCATTGTTCAGGGGGCGCATCGCATGGTACGTACCTGAGGAATGGAGGGAAATAAGAGTGCTTTTTATACCAAAGCTAGGGCGTTCTAACTATACCTTGGCTAAATTATACCGGCCGATAAGTTTAACCAGTTTTCTGCTGAAAACTTTGGAACGGCCGTGCGAGTGTTATATAAGAAAAGGTCGCTTTACCGTTGTATCCACTTCAAGAAATCAACACGTATACATCTCGGGAAGATCTACTGAGTCTGCCCTTCACTCAGTGGTGCAGGAGAGAGAGAGATTGTTGGACAATAAAATGTTTACCCTGGGTATATTCCTAGTTATAGAAGGAGCTTTTTATAAAGCCTCTGTCAATAGTTTTGTCAGTGCTCTAGCCAGGCACGGTGTTGAGCCGACCTTTGTAGGATGACGGTACTGTTTCTTGGAGCAGAGAGCAATAGAAGTAAGTGTGGGAGATGCTAGTGCGATAGGGCGCGTAGATCGAGGGTGTCCCAAGAAGGCGTTTTGTCACCAACTTTGGTGAACCTTGTGGTAGATGACTTCGTTCATGCGCTGAGCACATCTGCTTTCACACAATTGCATATGCAGATCATATTACGAACCTCATTGATGGAAGATTTGAGAGCATGCTCTGCAATTTGATACCCTGCTCTAAGGTCTATCGAAAATTGGTGTAGAGAACGTTGCCTTTCTCTAAACCCAGATAAATCAGAGCACGATGCCGATGACGGCAATGGAAGTCCTCTTATGTGTCCCTCCTCTGGATCTGTTCGTGGAAGAGACGGCGTTTAAAGCGGCTATAAGGTTGCGATCTCGAGGTTTTCTGATCTGGGAGGAGGGTGGCCGCAGTCACGTGAGCCTAATCCACGAGGGCGTCGCTAAAGAGCCTTTTCTTGGTGTCGCGAAGGACTGTGTGTCTTCCTTGTTTGCGTTTGGCAGACACTACAGCGTTCACGTCGGCTCCCGCGTCGAAGCATTACCTTCAATCGTCATCTATACAGATGGATCGAAGACAAAAGCAGGGACGGGTGCGGGAGTTTTGTCTTCGGACCTTAAGCTCAACTTAGAGTTGGCACTAGGTAGGTTAGCTGCGGTTTTCCAAACCGAGGTTTTGGCGATCCTGCATGGCTGCTGAAGAAATTTTAGCAAGAAGCAATAAGGGACGATGTATTCTCCTTTATAGTGACAGCCAAGCTGCCCTCAAAGCACTCAGCAGTTATAAGATCGCTTTAGGCTTTCAGTGTCAGAATGACTTGGAAGTGATCGCTATTGATAATGACTTGATACTCAGGTAGGTTAAAGGGCATAAAGATAATTTGGAAAACGAGGCTGCCGATAGGTTAGTCTCTCGAATTCATATCCAAAAGCCCTGTACTGGTGGTGCATCTTAGACTCACTATAGTTTTCTTCGTATCTAACGTTCTTCATATATACTTAGGAACAATACAAAATTAGTTTTTGCTTTATTCAAAATTGAATATGTGAATGTTAATTTAACAGTGTTTGCTAGTATTCCGATTTAAATAAGAATATACTGGCATTTGGCAGCATTTTGAAACGATAACGGTTTTGGAAGCAAACCCGTTTTTTCTTTTAAATTGCTTTCGATTAATTTCAAATAACTGAAAGTGTTGCATTTAAAAGTTATTCCTATTTATACATTATGCTTTGCGATTTACACGTTTTGTAAATCCATTGATCTAATCTGTTTTAAAAAGAGGACTCTATCGAATTGGTTTGATTTAAACTTTCCTTTTGTCTCTACTTCATTACAATACATAAATCTAACGAACATATTTTGTGCCGATCTACTTAGATTATTGCTTACTGTTAGTTTATTCTAGATTTTGCTTTAATTGGACTACAGTATGTTATTGATTTTAGAAAAGGTAAAATTTACATTTCGGAACCGCATTTGCAATGAATGTCACGTTTAAACTTTAAATTAGTTATTGGGTAAACTGTATACGGAAGAATAATAAAACCACAAATTCGTTGTAATGAACATAACGTAAATATTGATTCTAACGCTGGGGAACAAAATTAAACAATTGTGATTGATCAGGTCGCATTTCCATTACCACGGCGTCCATTTTACGCGTTTTCCTGTAACGAAACGATTTTTTCTGTTAATAACACTTATTAGCAAAAATCCGTAAATATAAAATGTACATCTACTAGCCATAACTATCATGAAATGGTGGACATATAAATCGCACTGAAATGAAATTAAGTGCCATTGTTTTCGATTACTTGTTAATAACAAAAGTTAAAAGAAAATAAAAGCTGGATAAAGTCAATAACGAATTTATCAAAGCCCTCCGGCTTTTCTGAAAGTTCATTATAAAATGTCTACCTTTTTAATTAAATAAGTTATTAAAGCATTTGATTATCTCTACATCATGATGTCTTCCTCTTTTTATATAATAAACATTCATTAAGTAAAATAATGAAATATATTTAATGTTTCCGTTGTCCGTCTTTTTCAAAGTTAGAGGAATGGTTCAAGTTATTCATATGTTTCTTTAACGCAGTAAAGTTAGTAGAAGGTTTGTGTCCTTTAAGGCAATCTGCTAAATGCTGTTTGTCCAATATAGATACCATCGCAATTGTTACCGGGAATTTTGTAAACAACATGAGTCTGTATTTGGGAGTGATATTTTTAAGGTGTGTATATAAAAATTTAAGGTTATTATGATTTCTAAATATCACCTCCAAATACAAACAGATTCGTGTTGTTTAAGTATGAGTTCACTTTGGAGTACTGAATAGAGTAAATGATAACAAATACCAATCATAATAATATTGCTGAGATACATAATCATCGAAGAATTTTAATGATTTACACTAATGACGAAGTACACCCTTCTGAGAAAAGGTCTTCATTATTAGTTTATTATCATTTAGTACTGGTTTACAGATTGCAGACCTAACATCTGTGTAAATGTGTATCGATAATAGAATTATTTCCCTGGTGGTAGTAGGAGTTAAATTCAATACTTCCACTTGTAGCACGCCGACAAGTCAGCTTTTGGATGTCAGTTTTCGTGTTGATCGACCCAGCCTGCCGCGCCATTGGCTACCCCACTATTGAGCATCCTTGTATGAAATATAATCATCCTAGGGCTGAGACCTCATCCCTTCTCGTACAATTTTCTACGCCTGCTCAAAGCAATGATAGCTTTCAGGATATGCGGATTCTACGTAGTTCCTTGATCGAATTGTGCACGAATTATACACGATACTTTGCTTTTTTGGAGCATGAAATTTAAGTACACCAATGGGCTGACAGAGAATGGCATATTTTGTCCAGAGAAAGAAGAAACTTTTGTGACATTGTGATGGCTTGGCAAGGCATGCCACTGCTGAAGTCAGAGAACCCTAGGAGAGATAAATACGTAAAGGAGGCACTCTCAAAGATGATAGATCCAATTCAAAATGCAAAAATATAGAACACTTGCTTGTATAAACGAGATCATAATAGATTTAAAAAGATGGCATGAATAGTTCATATGGCCATTCCAAACCTAACGTAATGTAATATAATTATGTGGCTGCAGGATAACAATAAAGTTATACTACCCTTAATTAAGAATTATATACGAATTAGTGAATTTCAATGTATGTGGAACATGACTCCGGGAGTTTAAACACAGTGCTTATGGGGTTACTTAAATTGGATTTTACTAAAACTCGGATGATAGTTGCTTGGCTTTCTTTCTCTTTGGATTTTTTTTTTGTTAAGTATACTGAAATACAAAATTCACGTCTCTCTAAAATTTCTTCGTGAGCGAATAATACATCTAATTAAACTTATCTGAGGCAGCACTCTACGAAAACTTGACCGCTTAGTGAAACAAGGGCACCTTTTAAGCAAACACAGAGACACATTATATTTATAAAAAAGAAAGAAATAATATTTCAGGAAGGCATGGGATTTGAATTTGACTGTAGACGTTTTTTATGAAGTGCACCTACCACAAGTTGAATAATTCACCTTGATTCTGTGTTAAGTACGACAATTTTATTAACTTTAAAAACGTGTACCGAGATGATAAAGAAGTTTAAGAAAATTAAAATAAAATTCGTACATCTACAAAATGCGCACATGGTGAATCTGCCAGCCATTTTATCGGGTCATGCCGCCTTTATTAGGAATACAAACGTTGAAAACAATGAAATCACCATGCGGAAGATATAAAGCGAGAAACTGCGAGGCGCGGAATTACATTTCGGCAATGTTACGGTCGCATAAACTTACACCGCCATACTGTGGGGCTTGTATTCGGAATCGCTTGCCCGCACACTGTTTTCCGTTTTGTCTTCGGTCCGGGTACGTAGCGAAAGCAGAGATTTGGCGAAATGAAAGAACGATATTAAACCCATACATCATGCGTAGGTATACGTATGTGCGTATATACGAATATGTGTACTTGATCGCACGTAGGTACCATACGAATATAACAGTTGTCATAAGTGCAAATGTGATAAGATAAAAGAATACAATCTCAGTAGACGATTAAGACATACAGAAAAGATGATATTTACACAATGTAGTAAATCAGAGGTTTTGTAAGCGTGCGCTATGGCGGCGGTGTGCGCCCTAGACTGCTACAGAACGTGTAAGTGCATTACGGACTGATTATGTTTAAGAACACCTCTAATAAATAAATACAAAATTGGAAACTATAGCTTTAGTTTATCACATTTAGAAAGGTCAACCATAGAGAAAAGTTAATCTTAAAGGAAACAGAACATGCGCGTACATACCAATTTTCACCTTTAAGTGTGAACCGCTTTCTTGTAATTTAGAATATGAAGGGCAAAATGCAGACTATGCGGGTCATATATTCGCAAAGTAATTTAACAAAATGGATAAAGCAAATAATAGGAAAACTGAACAATCACTAACCATGAAATCTATACTAAAAATCATCGAAGATTTAAACGGTTTGGATATATAACTGCATCGCTTATGCAGTTCCACATATTGACAAAAAAAGGGGAAGGTTTGAAGAAGATGGAACACAATGACAAACAAAAAGAATGAAGGTGTATCTTAATAATAATAGAACTAACACACAAGCGATCGGTTCATTATTGCGCTTAAAATCTGAATAGTTGAATAGGAAAATCCTGGATCAGAAGAGCTTGATGCTAGTCTGTATATGGACAACACCATGATACGTAGACGATCTGGCTAGTTTTGACTTTATTTCGTCATTACGTACTAATTAATGTTTGGACTCCCTCTATCTTCTGTGGGATTATTCAAATCCAACGTTTCGGCGGTACCTCATGTTCCTCGCCAGGCCATCGTCTTGGCACAGCGCTTTAACTAGTGTTTCTTCTTCCTTTTGACAGAATCTGCAGCAGTATCATCTACCAAGCCTATGTTATACATATGCCTATTTAGCCTACAGTTACTAGTTAGTACACATCGACGCAGCTTTTACGTGCTAGAGGTTCGTCTGTGGGATCTGTATCTCCCGCGTCCTTCCTATGAAGATGGTTTTTTGACGGCTACACCCTCCGTAACCTACCTATCTCTATCTCTATTGAAACAGACACCCAAGGAGCAAGATGCCTTCTGAGGGAGCTAATTCCGCTGCCGGGGGACTGGCTCTCCAGAGGCGTGACATTAAGAGAAGTTTCTTTGATGGCCTTTGGCTTCTAGCGGCTGATTCGAGCAGGCGGCACTTTCTTCGCCTGTCGGCTCTATCCCAAACTGCTCTACTTTTACATGGAACTTTAATTGTTCTTGGCCTAAGTATGGCTGGAGATCTAACTACTTTAGCCCTTCTGCTCACTCTTTACCTGCAGAGAAAGTTCATCCCCTTGTTTGAATTCCAAACGGTTCAAAGGTGAGTATTAAGGCGTCGGTTACCCACCTTTAGTCGGCTAAGGAACTTTTCTCCGCCGGTATCTTTTGACCATTTTTATCTGGCACAAAAGTTGTGCAAATCCGGCTTTAGAACATTCTTCTCTTCCAGAGCCCTGGAAATTGTACCCTCCCAAGGCTTGAGAACGGAGACAACTTCCTTGAGCCACTGCACGCAGTCCTGGTCGGCGCAGGTCACGATAAGATGACCTTGTCGGCAAAGTGGACTTGAGATCTCACAAAATGAACTTGAGATCTTTGTTCCAGGTTGTTGTCATACGCTGCCAATGAGAAGTCTTGGATGGTGCCAAATCCATCGATGACTATCGCCACTTTTACTGACCAGACCGCCTCTTTCGAAGTTAAACTTTCAGTTTTTGGCTTTCTGTTTCTTGGTACGTTGGGTGGGATATTTTCTTCCAACCGCGGATCCCTCCTGTACTTTAACCACCGCATCTTGGACTCTCTGGACTTGCTTACCTTCTTGGCTTTTGGTTGCGTGTTAGTGTCGTATTCCACGGTTTGTACGTGCCGGACAAAGTTATCTTTAATTCTGCCTCTTCTAGCCTAGTCACTCTGCTTTAGTAGCTTTTGCAGTTTGGTCCTAGGTACACCCGCAGTCTTGCTGTTCGGATTTAATTATCGAACATTAAATCAACATTCTCGACGGGCTTGCTCTGAAGGAGGTCCTCTTTGGAGTATTGGATGGGCCAGGCATCCTTTGGTACATCCTCTTTTGTGTTTTTCCCGCTTTGCAACTTTGGGAAACTTTTTAAAAGAGTTGTGACCATCTACAAGTAGCTAGGGAAACACTGGTCCACTCCAGCAGAGCGCCGCATTGCTGAAGTAAGGCATTCATACAATGGTATGCGCTAGGTGCCCCAAGGTTGGACTAATTGAAAGTGCTCTTCTATTCAGCGACAAATCGCATCGGTCTAGTCCGCCAAATTACGATTTAAGTTATTAATTGAGGTTGTCTCCTCTCGGACCGTACCGTTAAGCCTAGGCCCCATGGCTCCTAAGGAGAATGGTACGACAGGCGCACGTAAAATAGTTTTACTCTACTACCAGCGCCGTTGTTTCTGGTGCAGATCATTAGCCACGACACGACTGCTTCATCAGGAAATTTTTCCAACCTTCACTGTTCTAGACCGCAGTGTTCTGCTTACGCTGTGGTACCTCGAGTAGGATTGTGTAATTATACCCCGCACTGTGATCGGAAACAAGAGGAAGCTATGCCCCACCATCACAAGGTGTTAAGTCAGCGCAATGTTAAACTATCGTGATCCTTACCCTAATCAATCCTGTATCGGTGCAGGTTACGTCTCAATAGATTACGATATTTTGGTATTACTACTGTTAGTGTCATTCATCCCACAGTTCATTTTCTAATATTCCACTCTACTAATATCATTTCCAATGAGGAGCACATATAATAATTTGTGATAGCACGAAATGCGATCTGATCTATACGCTTTTTTTCATGATTTTTATAACTATGGTGATCGAAAGAAAATTAGGAATACACACACACACACACAAGAAACTTTATTTTAATAGCTAGAAAGGTGAATCAGTGAAGGAGCTATTTTAAATACAATTTTTAATCACCATAATAACAAGAAAAGTATTTGCACTGCGAAAAGGACTCCAAATCAAAGAAACATTTCCTTGTCGTTATTTAAAAGAACTATTTTTTCAATTACAATATTATTACACTAAAAATAGTATTATTTCAATGAAAAACACATTCTTTGAAAAAGTGGCTACTTAAAATAGCGATAAATAGCAGTTACTTTATATTTGCTTTTATTATACTTTGGAAGATTTTTTTAGAATTCCTAACCACTATCATTATATTCTCTAAATTTTTCCGCAGTTCTCTACTCATCCATTATATGTTACCTATAGTCTGTCTACAAGGTAACATGTAATTGAAGCGAAATTAAAGTAATAAACGGTAATGCTAAATTAATATTGTTTTGGCAAAATTGTCGTACAACATGTCTAAGTAAACTGAAAACATATTTATTCTATAGGATAATATAAAAATAAAAGGAAATAATATAAATAATAAAAGCAACGGAAGTGTAAACGCTTGTAAATATTTAGAGTTTCGTAAGTAGCCGCCGAACCTAGATAATACTAACCACTGGCTTTGCAAAGCTAGGTACATTGCATATACCTATGTAAATATCTATGCATGGGATGCATGCAGGCATACGCCAGTAATCTTTCCACTCCTCCGTGCATATCCCGGGCCATAGTTACGTGTGAAGATACATTCAGAGTAGTTCATTGGAAACCAACAAGGAATGATAATGTTCTCTCAGACGTAAAAATGTGACATCGGACAGCATAAATAAACAGGCATAGCGATCAAAAGAATGTAAAGAAAGAGAAAAAAGTGTCATATAGTTTAGATTCGTAGACGTGCTAATATTATGTAAATTTTATTTTAGAATATTCTAAAACCCGCTGTTGACATTACTCTCTTGATGTCCTTTCGTGTCGGTACCCCGGAAAATATCAAATTTATATTTCTACATCCTCGGTAGTGAATAAAATTTGAAGTTTAGGAGTTGTTCTGGGTCGTCTAAACTACCGACTAGGTGATATACATCCCGTTTTTATTTGGCTCGACGCCCTGCTTTTTATTGGACGTGAACAAGGTCAGTAAAAATTGCAATTCCCATTCGTGAAGCTGTAGGCATTCTGAACGCTTTTTACGACTTAATATTTTAAAGGAAAAGGAAATGGGAAGAAGGAACTAACAGGAAATGCCATCCTTCCTGCCACCTTGATGCAGATGCAAGTATGAACGTATTTGTAAAATTGTTTTATATAAAAGTTTAGGGAAAGTTCGAGTATACGCAAAAATACAAAGACCAAGTATCTGATGAAAATTACAAAATTCTCAAAATTGGAAATTAAACATTTAAATCTAACTAACTATAACATGATTCCTACTTTTTAAGGTTTCCAAATAAAATAGGGCCGTTGTAATAAGCATTAAATAAAATAATTATAATATAATTAGTTAGTAAACATTTATGAAAAAAATTGAATATATACTTCAGATTCTACGTACTTACTATTTATTTTAATTGACGATACGAACAATAGTAGCAAATGCAGTTTGAATTTAAGAATTTGTGTGATAGAAGCGTATATTCTCTACGATTACGTATATAATGTATAATACAGAGATATATTAAAACTCATGTTCTTTCCAATCTCTTTTATTTTAAGAATACAATTACAATAGAAATTTAAAATCAAAATTTCAGGATAATAATAAAATTGGACATTAATATTAAAATAGTAATTGCATGTTCTGAAAAATACGTATAAATTCATATAGCACTTATGTTAATTAAAACTGAAGTGTACTTACAAAGACTACAAATTCTAGAAGTGTCACAAATGATAGAAAGTTAAATTATAAAAGTATAATAATGATGTACGTATCCATACGTTAATTAGATAACAAGATAATTGCAAATGTAATCCTAAATTTTTTAAGTGTTAATTTGCAGTTTAGTCGAATGTGGTGATAGAAACGCTAGTTTGTGTCCGCTAATTACAATAGAAATGATCGAGAAAAATCGTTCTCAAACCTGTGACCAAGGTCGTGAATGAATGTTGCGTTCTTCACAACACCAGCTGCGAATGAGTTTCGAGTTGTATGTATGCATCTCTTAGTAGTTTTAGCCCTGCGGTGGTCGCGCTCTAAACTGTGACACGACTAATATTATTTCATCGCGATCTCACAGACTAGGCGCAACCACTGCAGGATGAAGCTCTTACTTCAGTCTGTCACTGTAAATTGTAATTGGTTTGTCTTTCTTACACAATCTATACTATCTATCTATCTACTGTCATAAATTTTGCCCTTAAAAATTGTCTAATATTAATTTTATTATTTCCCAAGTCTTTTTCTTGTCTCTCAAAAAAGGCGTTTTAGGTAGAAAACAATGGTGCATGACAAATTCAGAGAAATAATAATAATATAATTAAAAAATAATAAACATTCAATATCAAATACTAGAAAACTATCAGATGCATTTACTAAATCAGTTCATTCATCGAAATGTGATTCGTGGTTCTGATACGACAGCACAAATTAAAGGTGTTGAGAACTACAATCATTTACCTACATGTGTATAATTTAGACCCTAAACTTACTGCCGAAGATTTACATGAAACAAATGAAAAAAACTCGAAAGTGTACAATGCGAATTACTACAAAGTAAATATCCAGTATTTTAAAGTGTCCTATTCATCAAAGCATCATGGCGAGGTCCACAAATTAGAATTTTGGCCGGAAGTTGCTTGCATTAATCGCTTTTTATTCCGCCTAGTAAAATCCAAAGGAAACGCTTGACTAATTTAAACATTACTCACCAAAATATACTTCGTCCTAAATAATAAAATACAGCGAGTTTTTTTTTTCTGTTACACATACAGTTTCCTATGTGTAGAGTCAAAAAACAAATTGTCAATGCGTTCGCGTGAACTCGCCAGTAGCACAAACCAGTTATGAACCAGTATGGCATATTCTGAAATTTTGCCATTATTTAGTATTTTTTATTACTTATTTCATTATTAATTAAAGTATATCAAACCCGTAATAACGGTTATTAGTTGAATAACTAAAAAAAAATTATATAGGTATTAAACCAGTTTATTTTCCTAAAATGTAATTGAATGGATGAAGCAAGCCAACAAGCTCTAGCACAGAGACTATCACTGGTAGAAGCTTTATAAGACCTGGGAAATATACGAATGTTGTCGATACAACCAAAAACTATGTTATGTTTACAAATTTGAAATTATTTATGAACGAGAAGTATGCACATATTGGAGGACTTCTGAAGAGTTAGTGGAAGAAGTTTTAGTCAACCTAGTTGAAATAGTTAATCGTAACAAACAATATACTATTGGAGGGTTTGGTATAAACCATTGCAACGATTACGATGATGAGGAATTTGTTAAGGAATTTAGATTATCAATGCAGTATTCAGTGGTTACTAAAAAGAATTGAAAATAAATTGCAGTGTGTAGAAGTAAGCAGAGAAAGTCTCTCTTTCATATGCTGAACAGTAGCTAACTCCTACCTACCATGTTCTTATACGAATTTATTACAATTAAAATTATCCTGCTACTTTAAATTCATTTCACTGTATGTAATTTGTTAATCGCAATCTTATACAATAGGAGTTATTAGAGTTTAGCTTTCGGGGTACTAAAAAATATCAAAATTTTTTAATTTACACAATTTATTATATTCTTTTAAAGAAAATAAACATTCCGCTTTTTTCAGGCTTAGAGTTAAGTACATCTTTACAGAGACATTCACGAAGATCGTTATTAAAAATATGCCATATCCTTCGAAAACAAAATATGTATATACAAGAAACCTAATAATGTATTTTAAACCTCATGAGCGCTAACACTAAAATGAAAGCAAAAAGAATTGGGAATTATACTGAAAATGATTTTTTTTTATTTCATCTCACAGAAGTTCGTTACAATAAGATTTGTGTGCGCCTGGGGTAGCATTCTATTTCCGACATTTCAGGAATATTCAAACAAATGTTTCATCTCACCCTTTAAATTTAAATAATAATAAATTTGAACAGGTTCAACCGCATCAGGAATGCTATATTTCCTTGGACGTAAGCGGTAAATTTTTACTTCTTCTGCTTATTCTTCTCAGGATAAAATGTAGGTAGTCTGGCAATATATCTTTGGACTTTATTTAACCGGGTCCGTGTGTTACATTTTCAGACTGAGTATAAACTCGTATCATTGCATAATTCAAAGAACAGGAGGTTAGTTCAAACATATACAAGATGACTTGCGTCTGTGTGTACGTACACATACACAGTAAAACTGAAGCGTCCCAGACAATGTATCTATGCGAGTTGGCCATAAATTCACCGAGCACAGCCAACTTTTCTTATTGTTGATGTGTGCTGTATCATTCGTATTATATTTTCCTTTAAAATATAATAAGTATAATAAATAATAAATATAATAGGTATGCTGCTACATAAACTTAAAATGCTTAATCTTAAAACAAAATTAGTTAAAACCATTTGAAATAGGATTAAGTAATTGAAAGTAACTTTACTAGGTAAATTTACAATTTTATGCGTACTATCTTGAACAGAAAAGCTTTACTTTTCCTTAAAATCTTCAAACAGTTACACCTTGTAGACTAAGTAATTATCTTGTTCACTATAACTGAAAGAATCTGCACGTGTTTTTCTTGTCTAAACTAATCGCATCTAGCAATAGTTAAAATGTAAAGACCTGGTCTATAACCAAGACGTAGTAGTGTTTGCTCAATCACATACCTTAGCACATAAAAAGTCGAATGCAACCGCAATATTGCGGGAGATAAGGCTACTCGAATAATTAAAAAGTATGAATAATGAATTCCTGAGAAAAGAGATTATATTAAATGAAAAGTTTTATAACTTTAACTAGATAATTGTAATCTTTTCAGTTAATGCTGTTTTACTTTAAAGCCAAGGAACTTTACAGCAGTATATAGTGTTTGGAGGTTTTAAAACTGTTATACACGGGGAAAACGATCTTGTTGTTTTCAACCACTTTTCATGCATTTAGTTACAGTTACTAAATTATTTCTTGATTTAGGAATATTAAAAATATTCATGTATTCAATCAAACAAATAATTTGGTTAGCAGATTTATTTGAAGCTAGCGCAGTATCTATTAATTTAACTAAATATTTACACGGAAGTAAAGCAGTTTTCTCCCCATATAGTACAGCGGATGAGCAGATATACTTATGATGTGTAGTTGACATATTGTGGCATAGATGGCGCATCTCCTATTTCATTCCAGTAACAGATAATATTTCGCCAAAATAGGCTGGAAACTATGATCGTAACATACTAATCTGGTATATTTACCACATCAACATGTGATAGGAGTCATCGCCATTGAAAGGATGATTTCTTTAACGGCATACTAGAGTGCTAGGATGGTCACTGCGACCAACTTCCCCAATACTAAATAGGGTTTACAACACACGGCAAATGCCTCCTTAGTGCATGAGTTTTTGGAGATAATTCATTTTCATTTCGACTAAAAATGATCACGGCATTTTGTTGTGTTTACGATTTAAGTCTAAAATGAATGAATGTTATAAGAAAAGCAAAAAACCTTTTGAATCAAAATGCTTACGGTTTTCTGAAAATTTTCATAGTTCAAAATAAAGAGGGCTTGAATTAATATCTATCACTTAAAAGAATAAATTGTTTCAACGAAAAATATATTATTTCCGAAGAAATGCGTGAATTTAAAATTATATTCCTTTTCAAGGAAATACCAAATCATGTTGGCCATATAGAAAACGCAAAGCTTTTGGTTTAACGTAATTCCTTTTAAATGAAAAGAATATTTCTCTCAGTGCATATGCTGAAGATATAACCTATTGCTTACCGTCTGCCAAGTATAACACTATTAAATCCGAGCAAACGCCACTTATTCCATATTTATAAAACTATAATGACGATAGTGTTGTTCCAAACTTTCAAAAATTGCTTTTTGAAATGATTTTCCCAAGATACAATACACTCAGAAAAGTTACTGGGTTGAATTAACAAAATGCTTTTTGTTTAATTTTGTTGGCTATGACCAAAATTTGAGTTAAACCAAAACAATTTCTCGAGTTCTATAAAGAAAGAATTTAGCTCTGTTTAGTTAAATTAACATTTCAACTTGTTTTAATTATCAATGAAAATCACTTCTATTTTTAGAAGTACTAGAATAAAAATCTAGTTCTCATTTTCTTAAACAAGTGTTTTGATCTATACATTATTATAGCAGTTTTCTCTCCATATCATGTTACAGAAATTGTCACATTAGATAGGTAGATAGATGGCGCTTCTCATATTTCATTTCAGTAATTTTACACAAATAGCAAGATAGATACGATTATAAAATATTAATCTAGTATATTTACCAGGTAAACGTCCAATAGGAGCCATGATCATTGAAAGGATGACTCTTTTCATCGCATACTACTTATGATCAACCACCAATATGCGGAGCAAATGCTTGGCGTTTACAATATCAAGCGCATGTCCTCCATATTATTCGTTCAAACAAGTCTCTTGTTAAAACAAAAATAAAGATTATAGTTCCTTCAATTAAATATTCATTTAAATGGAATATTTCAAATTTGATAAGCTGAAGCACAATATATATTTGAATTAACTAATTTGATTACTTTGACTAAAATTTTAGTCGTCATAATCAAATTATTTCAACATAATTGTTTTGTTTTATCAAATAAAAATTTGTTTACCACTAGACAAGCGAATACCTAATTTTCTTGAATGAGGTCATAAACCGATTAACTCTTTGCTGGCTTTATCACAACGATATAAACTTGCACTGACAATATCTAATATTTTTTTTTTCGTTCCTGCAAAAAAAAGTTTTAGTATCTGAAATGCATGTTTTCTTTGGTGGGTGAATATTTGAATAATATTATTCCAACAATGGTGTACACAGAAAAAATGATTTTGTTGTTTTCAACCAAATATTTTTGTTAACATATATTTGGTTACAAATTATTTCTTAATTTAAATAATATTAAAAAATATACCTGTATTCAATCAAACAAACAATTTGATTATGAGGTTCATTTGAAACAACATTAACATATTGTTAATTTAACTAAGTTTTTATATTGAAGTAAAAATAAATATCGCATTTTACTTTCTTATAACAGTTTTTTTCTCCATGTAGTATAGCAAATACGTTAACTACTTATCTGTAGTACAGAAGTTGTCGCATAGATAGTGCCTCTCCTATTTCATTCCAGTAACAAAACATATTTAGTACAAATAGAGTGACAAACACGGATATAACATATTTATCTGTTATGTTTATCAGATAAACGTCTAATAGGAGCTGTGATCATCAAAAGACCGACTCCCTTTTTTGCGAACCACGGTGGCAGGGAGTGATCCTTGCAATCCAGCTTCAATACACGGGGCGTTTACAACATCTTAGCCGCATGTGCTCCTCCATATACGATAGATATGGAGATATGACTTTTTTTAAATAACCTATTCATTTTTATTTTCAATCAAAAATAATCACGGTATTTAGTTAAATCAACTGAGTTTGTTTATTTAAAGCAAAATACTTGTAGCAATTCGCTCAAACAAATGCCTTGTTAAATATTCGAAATTTGAGAAGTTCAAGCATAATATACATTTGAATTAACTGAAATAATTTCGTTAATTTGAATATAATTTTTGTTAGTATATCTAAATTATTTCATCAAATTATTTTGTGTTCTGAAGTAAAAATTTATTTACCACTATGTAAACGAATATTTTTTTGAATAAGGTGAAATTTAATAATGATAAAAATGTGTCTACTCTACAAAACTTTTAGTTTATTTACCCTTCCTTCTCCCGTGAGGCCATATTATAAGGCTCCCTAGTTGTTTTATAGCACGAAAGTATAGAATTTTTGTACTTTAAATTATTTACTAAATTATTAAATAAGCGCGCTATGTATTACCTCGCAATTTCGAAGAAAATGAACTTTATTTTTGCTGTGAAGTATCAAAAAAGTTCCAGAATGCGGGCATCCTCGAGTACTAGCAAGCCGATAAGCGTTTATTTAAAACCACAGCTTTCAAAGTTAAAGTAACGGATGCCTACGTTGTAAAGAAAGCCGGCATCTTTCCAGTCTGGATGCACCACAAAATCGATTCAATCGGTTAGAAGCACGCTGCCGCGCGGCATACGATGCACAATTTCGTATAACAAAATCTCTATTGCATTTGCGTCCGCTATATCGTTAACAATACATCGAAACATTGAACTTGTGGCGGTAATGAATTCTAAATAACCTGAGGTGGAACGCGAAAAGATCAGTTTATATTTGTTTATAAGGTTAATTTTGAGATAAATATTCCAGAGAAAAAGGCTATTAACGATAAATATTATCTTTTGTGTTCCCTTTCACCATCAGTAAATATTTCCCATTAGCATTTGGTATTGAGCTTATTACCTTAAATCGCATGCAATAAATATGAAATAATTGACAATGTTAGCAAACAATTGTATCTGTTATAGCAGATATATACAACTGCATACCTGTGCATTTGTCGTGAGGAAACTACAAACAATGTATGTTCGTACCATGTTAGTATTGACATTGTGAAGGGAGAGGCCTATTAAATGTATGTATAATGTCGCATGTATATTGTTTACGGAAGCCATTGTTTTGTTGGTTCTTGGAGGGTTTGACACTTACTTATTTTATCTATAGGTCAGATACTACTTCCGCATACCTTCAAGGTTATGTATGTACGTTAGGTATTCATACACACAATGGCAATTTCAAGAAAGTAGGTGGGTATGTATTAAAGTTATGGCTTAGTGTTTGGGTTTTTTATATCGCAATCTAATAGAGTATATGACTTTGATATATGAATTCACCATTTTTTGAACAATTTTTAACCAACTGATTAAATATAAATCTTTAGGAATTCAAATTTATACAACCTAATCTCCGATGCCCAAATGGTTGCCATATACTTATTGTTTTGATCCTTCTCATATTTTTTATATCGGATGGTCCAGGACGATATAGATATTTTAACACAATTCTTGTAGCAATTATGGTCTACATTTAAACACCTCCAAATGCTCGATGATGTTATTTGGAAGACAGAAAATAGTTGATTTGCGCAGTAACCAATTTTATCTTACATAAATGGTACCTGATTGCCTTTAATTAACATCTGCAATAGTCTGGGATTGCTAATAGATAATTCTTTTAGATTTAAAAAGCAACTCTCATTGTTTATTCAGCGAGCTTCTTCAGGACTAAAAATGATTTTCCCACGCACATCTTATTTATCACGTGAAATTAAAATTTTACTTTGCAATTCTATGGTAATATCACACTTCTCTTATTACTTCAGCGTGTACTGCCCGTGCATAGATGAAACATCGAAAAAACGTATACAAACAATTCAAAATTATTGTATTAGGTTTGTACATTTTCGGTATTTCGTTTTCTTTTACATTGAATGAGTGGTATGCATAAAACGGAGTAATTACTAATGCTTCAAATATGTATAACATTTCTGAATTTGTACTACAGTAACGAAGCATTTGCTAGTCTCCGAAGCATCTGCTATTAAGGGCGTAGGCAGGATTTTCTCCAGGAGGGGGAGGGGGTGGCAAAATAACAAAACATTGTCTCATTAAAAAAAGGGTTTTATTCTAACATTTGAAAACGGTAAACATAATTAGTTGCAATGCTATTCGAACCTATTTAAATCTTATTTCAACACTAGCCTACGGGAGTTCTAGCTAAATCTTGATAAAATTTCGTTCTCAAATTTATTTTTATTTTTCCAGAATCTTCTTTTTCTGCATCATATAAAGACCGACAAGCCGATTTTCTATCATTGTTGACCGTATCCAATTTTTTACCCTGCGCACAATGCTAAAGGATCTTTCGATAGTGCACGTTGTGCAGGGCTGTGCAAGTGAGATAAGTAGCGCTCGTTTTATAGATGGGTAGAACAACTGTATTTCTTTAACTAGTGCAGCTAGTTCTATCTCCTTCAGTTCGGGGGTTGGGAGATTTTTTTCTTTCCATTGGTTGTACCAAAGCTCAGCTTCACCGAGGAAATCGTTCAAATTGTAGTAGCAACAAGTAGTTTTTTTCCAAAAAAGTTTCGTATGCCATTTCAAGCATTACGTGAGGGTGCAACGCAAGCAATGAGAATGCGGGCAAGTTGTCCGCAGAAAAACGCTGCTCCAGAGACATTATCAATGAATCTATCTATGAAACAATTAGCGATTTCCTCCAAAATTCGCTAGGAGTTTGTGCTGGTGGATTCGCGCGGTATTTCTGATGATTTATGACTCGCGGCATATTGAATTCTGCTCCAAGATGCTCAGCGATTGTTTCAGTTTCTGCTATAACACTTTGACTTTCAACAACCGCATTTTCACGGTGTTTTCTCATGATGTCTGTGATTTTTTTTAAGTGATTTGCACACTGAAGTAAGTCCTCACTTTTTGACTGAAGAGCATTTACAACTGGTTGAAAGAAAATCGAATATTTCGCTATGAGACAAACACCAACAATAAATTCTGATTTTGAAGCGGCGCAATGCATTTGAAAAGCAATTATTCTAGTTGCATTGTTACCGTCTGTTGCTAGTTTTTCAAGAGCCTTAACGATTTGTACATAATATTGTTTGATATGGCGATACTTTTATATTTTTGAGACCAACGGGTCTCACAAAGCATGAGAATATTCTGTATGCATTTTCGACGAAGGGCAGATTCTCGGAAGAATTTTCTTATTTCTTTTATTGTGGAGACTGTATTGCGTATTCACTACTATTTCATTTAAGTCGTTTACAAGTAAGTTCAATTTGTGGCTAGCACAATGAAAGTATAACGCTCTTGTATACTTTTCTCGAAGAATTTTCTGGACACCATTATCTTTTCCTGCCATAGTAGAACACTCATCATATCCTTGTCCAACTTTTTGGAATACGCCAACCAAGAGGCATAATCCGCCAACCAGCTGTATTTGAATTTTCTTTTTAATTGCATAGCATGCTTAGCAAAGTCATAACTTAGAATTGGTGACCAAAGGTTTTATAAAACCAGCATTCTTTGAGCTGAAGTCATATTAAACGAACGTCCAACCAGTGACCTACATCATTATCAGAAAACGTTTGATCTTGTGCACCAGAACCAGATGGCAACTGCCCCATCCTGCCCCACCGTGGCTACGCCGTTGTATGCTACTAGGTATGTGTTACACAGAAGAAGGTACTACGCTTTAGAAGTATCTAGTAGTTTAGTAGTATTTACTCCAGTTTAAGCGAAATTGATGTTTGGGAAACTTCGGCCACTACAAATTCTCGTGTTCTTTAAGTAGCAGTTTTCATGAATGTGCATTGTAGAAAGGTATATAAACAAAGGAGGTGCCGCGATAATTTATATAGCAAATTATTTGAGTAATTATCATAAATTCTGCAGTTTTATGATATATGTATATACAGCTAAAACTGAGTCAACCCCAAACATTAGATACATCGTGAATTACCGGCATCGCAAAAATCGGGAGAGCTCGACTAGGTTTAAAATCGGTTTTCAAAATCTGTTTTGAAATATTTACATTTTTTTTTCTTTATTGTGACACATAAGTAGCGATATTTAATATTCATATAACTGTTATGCAATTTTGAGAGGTATAACTGTTAACTCGTAAATTATTTAATGGACATTATGCCGTTTTCAAATAAAATCGTGAAAAACGTCTGTATTAAATGAATATTATTAACAACATTTGGTGTGTGTCAAGATAGAACAGGCATCTGTTGCGTATTAACAATATATTTTTGTATCTACAATACATACCTACTTTCAAAATGTAGAAGTTAATAACTATTATCTCTGAAGACGGCAAACTGTTCATTAAATAATTTATGACTTTACGATTATACCTATCAAAATTGCATAACAGTTACATGAATATTAAATATCGCTATGTCACAATAAAGAAAAAAAAATGTAAACATTTCAAAACAGATTTTGAAAACTGATTTTAAAAACCGATTTTTACTGAAGACCGATTAACCGGTTTTGTTTTAAAAAAAAGGTTAACCAGGATTTGATATCTGACGGTTTCCACAACACTAGTAAATATTTCAATTTAGTAATAGGTACTTCTGTTCTGCCGTACAGTTTAGTATGTTCTTCTCAGGTGAAGCAGATGCTTCTACGTAAAGGCAAATGCTACGAAGTAGATACTTTTTGGTGAAGCAATAGCATCTACTACGTTTTATGCATTCCACCTAATACCTTTATTTCATTCAATAGTTTTAACCAAGACCCTACGGTATTATTTGAAATATCATTTTTATTTATCATATATAAATTCTATAATACCATATATACCTAAATGGTTAAAATCATTGCCATATGAAAGATTTAAAACTCAACTATACAATGTTCTGCTTTGAGTAATCTCACGAAATTGCTCTTGTTTTTATATTTTGCTTTTATTAGGGTTCAGTATAGGACTTTATTTATGAAAACCAAATTATTACAAATCATCCCAATCCCGTGCTCCACCTAAAAAGGTACTACATGAGGTTACCTATTCTAAATACTACATGGATTCCCTAACAATCGAAATCACCCTACTCTAACTAAAGAATTTCCCTATGATTCTTAATAACAAAGATATATATGTTACTATACTTGATTGTGAAAAATAAAGATATTGCTATGTTATCTGAGGTATGGAATCTTACAAATAAGTCATTTAGAACAGGATTCTAAACTAATTGAACAAGTAATTCAAAAGTGAGGCGTGTACTCAGTTGCCTACTTTACAGGCGAATTATGAATTTGTTAAAGATAGTTATTTAAAATGAACATATTACCATTGGGTGCTGAATATTGCCTTATTGTAATGTAAACTTTATTTTATGTGTTAATTCAAGCTTACCTGGTATCTTTTATATGTTTGTGTATATTTTGCTCGGAGAGTTTTTCTTTCTCCGGGATGTTTTTTTTTAACGTTTGGCGTATTCAAACTAGAGAAAGTAACGGTATTTTAATGACGGTTAGCTATATCTTTCGAAATTCAGGTTGCCTGCCTGTTGTTATAACAATCGAAGGCTTTTAACTGAAAACTGATAATCATAGATAATCGTTTGCTTTAAAATTTTAGTATTTGCTGTTTACGGGTAGATGGCGCCGTTATTTATTTGAACTTTAATTTATTATATGACATTTTCATAACCTCTTTAGTCTTTTAAAATGCCAGGAAAGTTCGAAGACGTGTTTTTGTATTAAATAATTTGTGTTATATAGTATTTTACTGATTCCAACATACGTACCTTGTGATCAAAGAGTCTCAATGATGATGAAACATAGCATTTGGGTAAATAAATAAAGATTTAAGCTTGTTTTGGTTTGAAACGTTGTTTTTATTTGAACAGTTAGTGTTTTACATCGATTTTTGATATTTACTTATTTCAAATTTTAATAAACCGAGAAGGGGCTTTGAGGGTGGGCCCGTTAGGTGAGAAAACTGTCTATTCGTTAATAAGCGTCCGGAGTACGATTTTGAGAGACGATCTGGTCCCCTTTGAAACGTCCCGTGGCACCTAGCAGGTAGGAAGTCACATTTCACAGTTTGCTTTCACTTATTAGAGAGGTCGCTGGGTGTATTGAAACCACTATTTTAATTTAATTGTTTTTATTGAAAAAAAAGAAATAAATCGTAAACGGATAAGCTAAATAATAATAATATAAATTCAATATAATAATAAATTTGTATTGAACTTTAAAAAAAAAAAAATTGAAATTCCGGGCATTGTGTTCTGAAAAACAGAGCAATATACATATAGGTAGCCTGTATCCAGATTATAGGTAGTCTGTCCAAAAATATAATGATTTGACTAATGAGCTTTATCGCGGATTATCCACTACCTGCTGCGGCAGGTACTGAGAAATTATGCAAATGAGGTAAAGGGCCGTATTAGGAGAAATTGGATTTATCTTAATAGAGAATAATTGTGTTTTATTTAATATAATCCGCCGTTTATAATGTAAATCCCGTTACTCTGAAGTAAACAATTAAATTTTAACCTATCATATCTACTTGTAATTGTATAATGGTATTTTAAATATTAATAGCCCCATGGCTTAATTAACTAATTTGTACAAAATGAACACATATAAGAAGGTAGTAAATAAGAAAATATAGTTGAAACAGTTGCCGTAAAGTGTAGATGTTTAAATTTGTGAAACAAAGACACGTGGAGATCGTGGACTATCAACGAACATTCAAGAAAGGATGTATTCACGGGTATATTTTCTGATATATAAGTTAGTGAATGTACCATAAACTCTTTTCATTACAGTATATTTATGAAGCTTTTATCAGAGGGCTTTGTCCTAAAATAATATTTAAATAATACTTAAAAGTAAAGTTTTATAATTTACTTTCACCAAGTAAAAAATTGGTTTTCCTTAAAGTCCCTACTGGCGAATTTACAGGATCCCGCATGACTTCAAAATAATATTATTAAAATCATGCCGAACACCAACCTCGGACGGTGTCTTCTGTAAATAGAATTACGCAATTTCTATTTATTTAGGTCTACATGGAAAGGTACAAGGAAAAACTTGAGCAAACAGAAGGGAAAGCTTTGGAAATGTTGTGTTTACATTCATGTATGTATGTGGTAGGATGCTGTAATGTCGACATGTTCGCTTGCGAAGTTTCGAAATAAAGAAGGAAAGATTAATTTACGCGTTATTTCACAACAATTCCTTCCCTCTATATACAAGGTGGTATCTCATTCTCGCATAGCCCATCATGAAGTTTCTGGAATAGCGCCGCGAAAAGATTTGTATTAGTTGAACTCGCTTAGGAAAAAACCTGAGGAAAGAAATGAAGTGAAGGAGGGCATCGGTGATCATGAAAGAGAAAGGCGGAAAGGGGAGAGAAATGCTAGTCGCTTTCGAACTCGGGGGGATATTGCTATTGTAAAGTAGCAAAAAGTATGTTCAATAGAACACACAACATCGGAAAAGTTTCCTGAGGGTTTATTTAGCGCCGCGATGCCACGGAGATTTGTTCCCTGCCTATATTTACGAGAGTTTTTGACACTTCAGCCAGACGCCGTAATATTTAAGTTTATTATTTATACTCTCTTTGACGGCAATAAAATTTTATCATCCAGCTTACACGTCGTAAAGCGTATCGTAAAAACTTTTCCAAGTTTTAATTTTGTTTTCGCTGGTTTTCGTACGTCTCGTAGTTGCGCGATGACGCGGCCATGCGGTCTAATGAAATTTTCGAAGAAACTGCGGTTTCAAACTAAAAATGGGAGACCCTCTAATTGGAATCTACAAGCAGAGACCGACCGAACCGCCTTCTCCTTAAAACTGTAGTTGTAACTTAGCTTTGAGGCCAAATCTCATGTAAAATTAACCAGTATATTACAACAAACTACTGCCATATTTTACATACATAGTTCTTTTAAAAATTGCAATGCTTCTGAGATTTATACAACTTTAATGCATATAGATTTTTTACTGCAATAGCGCTTGATCACATTTTCTTTGCATATAATCGTTTGTTAAAACATATAATCCAAACTCTTCAATATGCTTAGGAAATGGGAACGATTATTCAAATTATAAACTCGTATCCATGTTGCAGACAAAGAATAATTTGTAATAAGTATTTTAACCATATTAACCGATAAACTAATGCTTTTTCACGAAATAAAACCAAATTACTGATTTACTTCATAGCTATAGGTAACTGATTAAAAAGCTTTAGCGTTTTGTCGCTCAAACTTAGTACAGTGTAGCTATAGTTTGCGTAATCATATACATCGGAAAATGCTCAGAGAAAAATCCGCATGGTAATATTTATACTTCACTGTTGGACGAAAATTGTAGCAAGAATTTTTATTATTGTGCGAATTTTTTAAACAACGTTGCTGCAGTTTTGTATACCACAGCTACAAAAGAAGCAATAAAATAGTTAGAAAATGTTGTAGCACAATCGTCTAGAAAATATTGTGAAATGTTTTACAATATTTTACAGCTATAGCAAATATAATAAATTGCATATGATGAAATGGGAAAAAATTATGAACGAGCATTTTTATATTGGGAAACTTTATAGCAATCAAACATTAGTTCACAGATCGAATTAATTAACTGTAATTGCAATATTCTGATTTCTACTAATGTTAAGAAGGACGTCGATCTGCCAAGATTTTGGACATACCTCAAAATTTACGAATTGCTGTTTTTGAAGTAAAAGAGCTAATGTGAAGATGGGCATCGGCTTGTCGACATGGCAGTAATAATTATATCCACCAACTGCCAACATCTGTCGAGATTTAAGTATTGTTGTTAATAAAATCAACAAACATACCCTCAAACTAATAAAAACTCGTTTATTTTAAAGATATTGGGAAAATTAAGAAAATAATTGATATTATTTTGTTATAATTATTATGTTCAAATTACTTTTTTTCCAAACCTAGCTCACACCTTTGTAAACAGGTTCTCTGTTCTAAGCATTATTATTATGGCGAAGTTTTCTACCCATATAGTTACGTCCAATAGGTGTATGTGTTGCAGCCATTGTTATGAAGATGGCGCTTCTCCTATTTCACACAAACATGGCTATAAAAAGTTGATTTGGTGCATTTATCAGAAAAAACATTGTATACCGGCGAAAGAGATTTCGCAAACCTCGCATACAGAACAAAATAATTTAATGAGATCAAAATTTCTCAAATTAAGGATCCTTTATTCTCAACAGTCCGGCTTTTTTTACTGTACGCAAAGTTCTACTGAAAATTCACTATTGCATTTGCGGCAAACAATATGCAGTTTATGCGCCTTTTATTAGATAAATTATGTCAACAAGTTATCAAAACTGTACATTTTGTTTCAAAAAAATACATTATGCTGTAAATAATTATTCACAACTAGGTATATTAATTATAGCAATAGCGCAGTTAATCTATAGGTAAAATCTTAATGTCGGTTCACTACACAGATTTGTAACAGTAGCAAAAATATTGGAAATATTTTGTTGACGATTAGTTGCAACTATTACCACTTAATGCTACTGCAATATACAGGTTCTATCAACATAAATTGTATAACAAAAGTGTGCATTTTGTTGCAAAAATACGATAACTTTCGTCAAAAATTTTGTGGGAAATATTAATACAAGTTGTGTTCGTCCCTATATGTTCAACAACTTGTGCAAAACTTTCTAATTGTTTGAAAATTTACATTTTTTCTGTGCGGATTTTTAGTGTTTGCTAATCTTTATATCACATAGGTAATAAGTGTTTGTAAAAATTCGTAAATGCGAAAACGTCAGAGTCAATTCCTACGCGTCCAACAGTGCGCATGTGTATGACTTAATGCACAGTGGAAGTTACCCTACACTAGCTAATTTTTCCCTAGAAAGTAAAAATTCCCCGTATTTCATTAATTTTACACCATATTTTGAGCTATTTCTCCCCAAAAAAGCCATTACCTTGCAAAATTACCCCAGTTATAGGGTATTTACCAGTTTCCTCAACATACCCCGAGCTTTGCATGCATAATTACACTTTTAAGCGGGTAAAGTTTCCTGCTTTTCTTGGAGTGTACGCCGTAACTGTTGTAAATGTCATGGAGATATATAAAAGGACCAGGGAGCATTCTCGAAAACTTTTGAGTGTATTGTTTACCACCAGCAGAGTGATTATTTTTTTAAAATAAAAACAAAATTATTAGCAACACCTATAGCACGGCTTTCTTAAAAATAAATACCTCCACTGGAGTAACTGATGTGGTAAATGCGGTTTTCGCTGCAGTGGATGATGGTGATTATGCGGGATTGATCTGTTGTGATTTAAAATGATGCATAAATGAAGTCTACGGAAGCTAAAGTTTGCACGTAATTAATTAATATAATTTATTGTAATATTGTATTAGATGTATGTATGTAATATCTACCTTATATTGTTTTGGCTTCAAAAATATGTAGGATCTAGATTTGCAGCCGTTGTTTGCTAACAATTTTACATTAGTATAGTATAACTTTGAGTTCATTTAATACTTTCTTACTTTCTAGTCTTTTATACCTTAACGATGTATGTTAAATTGATTGGTTAATATCCTTAACAAGGGGTAATCTTTTGGTGACCAGTGAATAGTTCTCAATAAAAATAAAACTAATGGTGACGCAAGCTGCTTCCTTAGTTGTTTGAATACCCTATTATAAATGATTGTTTGGGTTAGTGTTGCACTATAACCTTATCTTTGTTATCTATAAAATCATCAATAAGCGTAGCTGTTTTACTTCTAGTTCTAGCACCAGTTCCAAAGAAGAATTTTTGAACATCTTTATATTTAATTTTCACTCTAAATTCCGGCGAAATATTTTGCTTTTGTTCAACGAACAGTGTTTGTTTGACGGACTGCACGATGTTAAGAATGTTGGTGCGTCCATATCGGTTTCGTAGGAGAGCTTCGAAGAATCCGGCATTGTACTTCTTGACATTTAAAGTTTCATTTAAAAAAAATGTACTCACAATATTGCTACTATAAGATTGGTCTTTTTCTTCTGATATTACGTCAATAATAATACTGTTGATAGAATTTGGAAAGACTATCATGTATTCAATTCAAACGATTTTGAAAAGAATGTTATAATAGTCCTACCTTTGTATAAGTTGACATGTGCTGTATGAGAGTACAGAAGTAGGCCAGTTTCTCGCATAAATGGATAATTAAATTGCTTGAGTTTGATTACGTCACTCTAAACTTTGAAAATTTGACCGAATTGTTTATAAATTTAATTTTAAAATTAAAATTGTAAGATTAATATTTTAAAATTGCTCGAAATGCCCATTAAGTTAAAATTCTAAAAAGAAGGATTGAGTAACGAAGATATCCGTCTTTAGAAAATCCGTCGATTAAAGAAACAAGTACACGGTAGCTTTATGAACAGACAACGGAATGCTAGATGAAAACACAAGGCTAAAACAAGAGTAAATTTATAACATGTTTGTATTTGTGTAATTGTGCCAATAAATAGTGATATGATATTAATTTTTCAGAACAGCCTAAATATTGCTGCAGTAGTCGCCCCGATTTGCTACATTGGGTAAAATTCTCTAAACTTGTTAAAAGTGTAAACAATGCTTTCCATAATAAGGGTATTTTTCAAAAAAAAGAATTCTGCATAGCAATCGCATTTGTTATTGTTATTGATTGAAATTCAATTTGTACAAAGATTTATTTACGTTGAGGCTTCTATCTGATTTACAGGAAGCATTAAGTAAAACTAATGTATGTATAAGTCGTGTCCATATATGGTAGTTTTTAAAATAGTTCATAATTATATATACGATTAAACCTATTACTATATTCAGAACATTATATGCAATAATTTCCTAGTGTACCGTAATTGTAATCGGGTTATATTATCTTTACGCTCTAATAGGCAACACAATAATGTTCGGTACATAGGATAATTAGAAATGGGCGTAAGCTAATAATTACATGACCGTAACAGAATTTATTTAATTATACTTGATGATAGTCGTATTACACAAGATACCATTGAGTATAACAATAACTCCCTAATCTATTCAAGTGACACAGTATAAAACAGAACAGCAAATTATAAATGTAAGATACGTTTTAACTATATAAGCTATACGATGAATTCCCGAAGTAGAATTGTATTAGCGTAGCTAGTATTATTGATTTTGCTAGTACCTACAGTGTAGCTAGTAACACGTTATTAAAGTCAATGTATGCAATTTATTGTCTTTTTCTTTTGTAGAAGTATCGATATACAATATTGACGAATAAACAAGTTATAAAACAAGTAAGAAATACTTACTTGAGTAACTTCTTTATTCGCCTTTGGTACCAGGGTAATTGAATAAACTTAAATTATTTTATCCGTATGAAAGCCTGGATCGTAAATTTTACAACAGTTTTTATTTTATCTATTTCTTTTTTACAGAGTTTGGGATGCGAATCTTCGGTCATCCTTAGTTTGCTAAATATAGATTGGTGTTTTGTTTCCAGAGCTTTGCGTTCACATAGTATGTGGTAGGTAATGTCTGTAAACTCAATAGGCCTTCTGCAGTAGTTGATTGTCCTGTTTTGATCTCCATACTCAGAAGATGTCTTTTCTTCGGCTTTATTTCCTCATTGTCACTCATTTAAGGCCTTTCTATTAATTTATTCGGTTGTTGCTTCACTATTTTTGTATTTTTCTTGAACTCATCAACTAACTTACTCTGGTATTGTCTACGTTTTTAGAGATTTCTAGAATTCTGCATACTTTTCTAGACAATCCTTGGTTATACTGCAGGATTCGATAATTCCCCCAGTGCGCAGTAGCTATGTGTTGCAATATACATCCATTTTTTTTAAAAGCTCGCTTAGTATAATTATTTTTTTTATTGCGCAGTGCAACATAATTATACATCTGCTTAGAAAATGGTAGTGGAGTAACGATTACCATGTATTTTATCCTTATGCTTTATTGCGATAAGTTCCAGCTTTAGTCCCGTTCTCTCTTGTTGATCCCATGCAACTAGATGAATTTACCCCATTCGGTTAACTTACTAATTGAGCTTATTGGATCTGTAGGCCCCATTTAAACATTATTATTAAAGATTTGTTTGTATAGAAGGAAATTAGCTATGTTAGTTACTACACTGTTGAAAATATTACGGTGTTGGCGTTAATTTTGCGCTAGTCAAATATTTTAGTGTTGATTTTTCCAAACTTTGCCAGACGAGTTGACTACGCGTATTTAATAGAACAGAAATGACTAGAATTTCGTGTCAATTCTTTGTTCAGATATGAGGATTTACTATTTTTCTAGACAAGCGTCAACCAATCAATTTTTTTCCCTCGGATAGAAATATAGAAACCCCACCTAATCTAATACAGTATTGCATTATACGCACCGCCTGCATTGTACGTGTATCTGTTTTCGAGTTTGATTCTCCGTATTAACATATCCAAACAAACCACCAAATGTGACTGACTTGCAAAGTGTAACCTCGTGTTATTAAACGTTAATTCCAGTGGCATAAAAAAATGTCAACATCTTAAAGATGTATTGGGAACATCTAATTTACGCAATTAGTTTAGACTTGAATCAAATAGCATAAACATTCACTTAATTTTATAATGGTTCTCAAAAAATCATTTTAAAATTGGTACGTTTAATTGAACGGAAAACGTCTTAAAGAGAGAATATCATAGCACTAAGAAATAGGAGTTGCATATTAAAAAGGCGTTGTGTTTAGAAAATGGTGTTAAAACACCCAATAGATCGCATTCATTTAGTTAACAGCTAGTAAATTTTGTCTAGTCTAGATCAAATAAATGTGACTAGAAGTATTATATAATTCCACGTCGTCAGTTGGACAAAAATAACCCCTTAGCAAAAGATAATACTTGACTATCTTTGCTCGTCAAATTAAACTTCTATAGTTCTCGACAAAATAACACGAAAAGAGTGTGGAGCCTCTCCTGACTATTAAATTAGTCAAAAAAGTGTTAAAATTTTCAACAGTGTATGCATGCACTCTGTCGCCACATTCAAGCCTTTGGACTTTTTTCATACCGTTCACAATTAGTGCTTCCTTTGACTGCGGACCACTGTCGTCAATGTTTGAACTGGTGCAGAGTAGTGTTGGGACTTATGAGTATTTTTTAATACTCGGGGATACTCGTTACTTTCTTGAATGTAGAGGATAGCGAATATTGCGCTAAATATTGCATTCATAGTATTCGCTACTATTCTCAAAATATCCGCTACTTTCGCAGAATATCCATTACTTTAGAGTAGAAATATTCGAATATTCAGTGAGTGTAGCAAATATTTACTTCGTATATAGAGTATCTAATCAGTATAGGAACTATTTGCTTTACAATCGATATAACGAATAGTGTGACGGTATTTATTGTGGCAAATATATTCGGTGAATATTTATAGGGAATATATCCTGCACGAGATTGCCCTTTACTAAATATTTGCGGCATTTTACCTTATAATAATAATAATAATAATAAATTTACCTAGTAAAGCTATACAAATGTATCAATTTTATGAATTTGAGGACTGAAATGTATTACGTCCTGTGAACTACATACATTGTTATAATACGTAAATTTATTTATAATAACAAAGAAACAAGAAAAAGTTATTGATTAATATGTTATGTTATAACATGAAAAATGGCTTATCCACGTGATAACAAATAAATCTGTTTTTAAGAAATAATTTTTGGATTTTGTTACACAAGATTAATTCAAAGTAGGCTGAAAATAAAAATATTTTTACTGTTCTTTTTTATTTAAAAAAACAACCAAGTATGTTTACCTACAACCCGAGTTCAAATCGTTAAAGAGAAAAGTAAATCTGAATGAATTGTTAACTTTGTAGGTCGAAGCGCTGGCGATAATCAAATGCAGTAAAAACAAGAAACCGGCATAACATCTTCAATATGTAGGAAAGAAGTAGCAATAGAAATGTATTTGCGCAAGTTGATTATCTTCTACATGCCTTTATGGTTCCATGCTTATGAATGTAGTGTTAAAAGAATATATTTATAAAATTCATAAAATAATATGTTTAAGCAGTTTGTCTGAGTCATCAATAACGATTATACTTATAACATGTATAGGATATACATAGGTACATAATAATTGTAAATATTCACTGAATATATTCCCCACAACAAATGCCGTCGCACTATTCCATATATAGAATTTAAAGCAAATATTTTCTGTACTCATTAGGAACTCTTTATGTAAAGTAAATATTCGTTACACTTATTGAATATTCCAATATTTCTACTCTATTCGTTATAATCATCCACTACTCGTTACTTTGAGTATTAAGAACCAGCGGATATTTTGTAACAAATAAGTACTTTGTGCCCACCACTAGTGCAGAGAACGGCAACATTGGGAGGCAGAATGGCATAATGTCGTCTTTAGCGATGAATCACGATTCTGCTTGGGCATGTACGGTGGCCGTAGAAAGGTACGACGCCGGCGTGGAGAGCGACGTGGTATTAGATTTGCTTTTTCGAAAGGGCGTTCGATTCGGTGTGGCATGACGGTCTGCTATGCAAGATGGCAAAGATTGGAATTAGCTCCGGCATGGTGAGGCTAATTAAATCATATTTGACGGGACGCTCCTTTTCAGTTAAGGTTGGGGAGGCTCTCTCTTCCGTTCGCCCGATCGGGCCGGGTTCTCAGGGGTCGCTCTTGGCCCTGAGCTCTTCATAATTTATACAAGCGACATACCCAGACACCCGGGTGTGAACCTCGCCATGTATGCTGACGACACGGCCATTTATGCCGCCGGGGAAAACGAGGCTATGCTGATCCGCAGGGTTCAGGCCGCAATAGATGTTATCGCCCTATGGGCCGAGAGGTGGAAGTTGAGGGTGAATTCTGGCAAGACTGTGGCGGTCCGTTTTACGCGGCGTAGAACTATTCCGGCGGACAGGATAAAGGTCCAAGGCGACGTTGTTCCGTGGGCGGACCAGGTCAAATACCTGGGGCTCGGCTTGGATCGCGGTTTGACATTTCGACGTCATGTCAGTGAAGTCAAGCGTCGGTTTCAGGCTGCGAAGATCCAGCTAATGCCACTTCTATCTAGGCAAAGCAAACTAGACATCGGGTCGAAGCTTTTGCTATATACCGCATGCCTGAGGCCGATTCTGACATATGGGGCGCTCGCCCTCTGTACCATGGCCGAGTCGCACTTCACCACCATGGAGGTCCTGCAGAATCGTATGCTTCGCCTTATCGTCGGAGCTCCATGGATGGTGAGGAATCAACAGTTTTGCGACGACCTTAAAATTCCATTACTCAAGGACTATCTTTTGGAATTGGCTGCCCGGTCATGGCGGAGGGCGGGCGAATCTCTCAATCCCCTGATTGCCCGTGTTATTGAGCCCCAGCTAACCACCACCGAAAATCCCGGTCCGCGAGTCCGGGACGCGATCAACCGTCCAAGCCTGACATAAACTGAGCACGCTGTCTGTGCCGCTCCGCATTGTGTCTTTGAACCTCAACAATAATCCACCGGCGAGACATTGAACACGCCGCTATTTTAAGATAAAGGTGCCATAAAGACCTTCGGTCTGACACCAGGAGGACGACGAGATCGCTGATGATATTAGATTTGCTGTTGAAAGGCCTGTACACAGGACTGTTGGAGTAATGGTTTTGGGGGCTATTGCCTATGGTAGCCGGGTCTAGTGCGTTTCAGCGCCGCCGATTCAGCGCCAAGACATTTCAGCGCCGCGTTATTGAATGGTTAAACTATGGATAACTTCCTGATTCCTTTTTATGGAGAATTTTTGTACCATTTGTATTGGTTGCAAACTACATAGGTATGTAACAGTTTTCGAATTTATTATGATTGATACCATCCTTTTTTCTGCCTATAAACATAGTCTAGCTTAAGTAAAATAATGAGATCTTATGCAAGTGGAGTCGTGAGCTTCGATGAATAGAAAATTGTTTTAAGGATAAAAAAAAACTTTTTCAGATTACATCTAAAGGGAAAACAGATAAATTATTAAATACCTTACTCAATAAGAGAAAAGTTTATTTTATCTGGTGTTTTTCCTCGGTCTAGCTTCTAGGACGTTTCGACGCGACCGTTCCGACGACAGAACATTTTGACGTCCGATGCAATACCAGTTGGATTTGATTTAAGCATATGATGCAGAGATTTTTTTGAACATCGTGGGAGAGGACATATTAAAAATGTTATCATATTTTTTTTTAGTGTTGGAAGGGGTGAGAGAAGGAGGGGAGTGACTGTCTTAAATGATAATTTTCTTTTTTGCGAAACATCGGGAGGATAAATCTGCAATGTTTCAATCATATTTTTTTTAACATTGGAAGGAGGAAGGAGAGCAAATTTTTTATTATTATTTTTTTGTTTACATTCGGAGAGGACACATTAAAAATGTTTCAAATAACATTTTTTTTAACATTGGACGGGGTGAGAGGGGTAAGGAATTAGTTTTTTATTATATTTTTTTTCTTTGTTTTTCAAACATCGGGAGAAAGAATGCATTATAAATGTTTCAAATCCTTTTCTTGTAATAATGTAAGGAGTGAGGAGGGGAGGAGATTGGTTTTTTTAAATGGAAACTGTTTTCATTTTTTAGAAACATCGGGAGAGAGGATGCATTATAAATGTTTCAAATCACATTTTTTTAACATTTAACGGGGTGAGAAGAGGAAGGAATTAGTTTTTTAAATCTTTTTTTCTTTGTTTTTGAAACATCTGGGGAAAGAATGCATTATAAATGTTGCAAATAATTTTTTTTTAATATTGGGAGAGGTGGAGAGGAATGTTTTGAAACATCTTTAACGCGTCCTCTCTCTTCCGATGTTTCGAAAAAAAAAACAAAGTATTTAGAAAACTAATATTTACCCTTTCCCCTCCACCTTTCTAATATTAAAAAAATATTTAAAACATTTTTAATGCGTCCTCTCCCGTTGTTAAAAAGAGAAAAAAAATATGATCAAAGAAACATTCTATCCCCTCCCTTTCCCCTTCCAATTTAAAAAAAAAATGTTTTTAAACATTTCTTATGCATCCTCTCCACCGATGTTTCGAAAAAAAATTATCTTTAAAAAAATTAATTCTCCCTCTGCCCTTCTTCCAGTGTTAGAAAAAATATGATTTGAAACATTTCTTATGCATCCTCTACCCGGATGCTCCGAAAAAAGTAAAAAAAAAATATTAAAAAGAACAATTCCCCCCGCCCTCCAATTTCCCTCCTTCCGATGTTAGATAAAATATGATTTGAAACACTTTTAATGCATCCTTTCTCCAGATGTTTCTAAAAAAGAGAAAAATTATCATTTAAAAAACTAATCCCCTCCCTTTCGTACCCCTTCAAAAAAAAATTATTTGAAATATTTTTAATGTCTCCTCTCCCGATGTTAAAAAAAAAACAAGAAAAAATATCATTAAAAGAAAACATATCCTCTGCTCTCCCTTTCCTCCTTCCAATGTTAAAAAAAATATGATTTGTAACATTTCCAATTCATCCTGTCTTTCAATGGGTCGAAGAAAAAGAAAAAAAAAATTAAACAATCATTACCCCACTGTCACCCCATCCAATGTTAAAAAAATGATATTTCGAAAAAAAGAAAAAAAAACATTTACAAAAAATTATTCCCTCTCCCCTCTTACCCCTTCTGCGATGTTAAAAAAAATAAAATTTCCAAAATTTTAAAAATTTATTTATCATACGTTCAAATTCAACTGGCACTGCATGTGGCGTCAAAACGTCCCGGCGTCGAAACGGCCGCATCGAAATGTTACATGCAACCAAATACACGTGGTATAAAAATTCTGGATAAGAATGAATGATTAGGTTAAGATCATTAAGTTATGAATCATTAAGTTACCTATAGTTTAACCATTGAATAATGCGGGGCTGAATCGGCCGGCGCTGAAACGTCGCGGCGCTGAATCGGCTGGCACTGAAATGTCCTGGCGCTGAAACGGCGGCAATGAAACGGCGGCGCTGAAACGTCCCATTCCATGGTAGCCGATCACCATTTCTCTTTATTCGAGGCTTATTACAGCTGCGCGTTATGTTGATGTTGTCCTTCCAACCACTTTACTACCTTATCTAGATCGCCGTTCATACGTCCTTTTTCAGCTAGACAATGCAGGTCCCCATATTGCTTGTCGATCTATGGAAGCAGGCGCTAATGTTTTGCCGTGGTTATCCTCTTCACCGGATTGAACATGTGTGGAATATCATGGGGAAGAGGCTGTCTACTTTGCACCATCCTCCACAGACTCTGGCACAATCAATCCACGAATTTCAAGTTTCAAAAATGTCACAAGCAGATATCGACCATCTCATTTTATCGATACCTACACGTGTAGAGGAGTGTACTCACCTACGGGGTATTACATGTTAATAAAATGCAAATGTTATCGTTTTACTTTTGATGTAAAACTATCACATCGCAAAAAAAAGAAAACAAGTTAAACAAATGATTTCTTCTAAATGGAACACTTAGTAGTCACTGGAGTATAGACGTTGTAGCACTAACTACTATTTTAGGACTAAAGGTTTGGTGATGTTTCTGGGAAAAGATACCATCACATGTAATCCAAATACAAAAAGCGAGGTGGCTGCAGTGTTTCCGGAGACTGTAGGTCGAACGCCTCCATCACCATCGAAGCTTTCGCTAATATTTATTAGCTTCTTCAGAGATACAATTGCAAGATGTGCAAGAAGCCCATAAAGAAAAGCTAATACAAAAGTTCAAACCAACATTGAGAGAGGAGTGTAATTCTTAAATGGTATCCCTGAAGAAGTTGATAGACATTAGATTACACGCGAAGGAATTTTTTTCTGTTGTTTACCTTTCTCAAAAATTTCACCGCACCTTTAGTTCTACCCTTATTAATTATTATTTAAATAAATTGTTTGCTTCAATTTGTATTTGCTAATTGTATTTTGAAGTGATAATAATCAATTATTCAGTGAATCTTGAATGATCACGCATGGATAACGTGAGTTGAAGTGTGCATGTTGTACAATGGCATGGTGGTTGTAACGCTACGAGGGGTGAAAACAGTTGGCGCCGCGGACACCTTTAGCTCCCGAGAGTTAAGATGCGTAGACTTAACACGAGATACTAACCATTCCGTGCAAGTTGGTCTGCTGACCTCAACGTGTTTCCTATTTACTTCACATGACACTTTCCCAAGCACAGCGACGACAACGTCTATATTGATCGGACGCCGTCACAGCAACTGTAACATCACCACCAGCAGCCGACTATTCTGTTTCGGCTTCCGTAGCGTCACGTTTTCAAGCCTACTACTGTGGCTTCTAGATATTCTCTTTGTATTGTTTTTCCCGTGGCAAGTCTGAATTTGTAGCTGCTCTCAACATTTGTCTCCAACATCTACCTACGTACATAAAAATAAATGCCGTCGGCAGCTTAATTACGTGAATGTTGCTTCTTTTTTTTTACATCATCCCTCATCATTTTATTATGACGATGTATCTTTTTTTGTGTGATTCTCTTTTTAAACATCACCTTTCCAAATGATCACAGCGCACACATGTGAAGCCATAAAATGAGACAGTAATTATATGAATAATAGAAACATCCCCCTTAGATTTTTAATATTGATTAGGCTGCGAATCGTATGAGCAGTGATGAGAGAATTTCGAAGTGTGTGATTTTTTTTTAGATATATTGATGCCATGATGTGAGTATGATAAATACATGTTATTCGCTTTTTGTGTCTAGTATTCATTATACTCAACTCATATGAGTGGTTTATAGTTATTAGGAACATGTAGTGGGATATTTTAGGTTTATCACATTGAACAGGTGAGAATTTGAGGATGGCTGAATTAATAAATTAACAAATTTGTATATAGTGGGTGGGTAGCACAAAACTGCTGTTCTTCGTTTAATCCTTTAATTTATAAAAATTTACATACAACTAGTTTCGGCCTAGACCATCTTCAGGTATCTGGAGAAGCAATTTTGTCAATTAATTAAGTTAATATTGATTAACTAAAATTACAATTAAAATAAAATAACAATAAGTTAACACCAAAAAACAATACAAGAACAAAGACTCACAACAAATCTGTTGAAACTAATGAAAATTTGTCAAAATTATTTACATTCAATGAAATATTTTAATGAAGTATTTTACATATAAATGGGAAAATTTATTATAACCAAATTTTAGGATGTTATAAGTTCGAAGTTGAGAGAATACTACGGAGAACAGATATATGAATATATCGGGCTAGTCAAGCTGTAAAAATACATGATTATACAAAAACACATACACATATGTACAAATATAAACAACAAGTTTTTTTACACTTTAAAACGACTTAAAACAACAGTTAATGATAAAACATGTATACAATATTCTACAAAACTGTATATAACTTATAACTAATATAACTAAATATAATAATATTCTCTAGATATCTATTTAATTACAAAACTAACAATAAATAATCAAACGTAATCTTTAAATAAACAAAAAGATAAATTCAAAAATTTATAGTAAACGAAACAATTATGAGTTTCTTTATTATTTATGTTTATTAAACATAAATAATAAATTATTATTAATATATATTAAATTAAACATTACCCCGTTACAATTTATATTTTTACATATTTTTATAACTTGAAAAAGCTTTTGTAATAAAGGCGAAAAGTTGTTATACATTTCTATTTTTTTTTTAAAGAACTTAAAAACCAAGAAAGGAAACTAATGGGAACACTACTATTCATAAATTCTATGGCTCATTTTAGGAAATAAGATCTTTATATTAACCACGGAGTTTTAGAAAACACTGCAAATTAATATCGAAATATTTCCTCTACTAATTATACATATATATTATTAGACTAAATATTTCTGCCAATACTTTTCGTTTAAACCTATAGCCAAAAAAAGCAGTAGATCTTGCACCATTGCTTTTGACCATTTATCTGGGAACGCAGTCCCCTCATATGCTTTTTTTTTTAATCTAGGAAGGCTCGATGCCAAGTTTAGACTGGGTATACGTGCCATCTCGCTGTAAAACTTGCAGTCGTTTATATTTTTTTAGACTTGGTGAACTTTGTCTACTCGAACACTGATCTTTCGCTCACAATTTTAAGATTTTTGTTTGTTTCCCAATTCCTTAATTGTTTCTGTATTCTCTATTCACTTGACTTAACGGCTATGTACATCAAAACACAGTAGCCATCAGTTTTCTTGATAATTATTTTAAGAATCCTTGGCATGGATTCTTGCACATCAATGGTTTCTAATGACAGACCCGCACTTCTGCTGGCGTTGAATTTTTTAAAGAAGTTAAAGCCAAGCTGCAACCTCACCTTAAATATTTTTTGTTGCTTTTTGTTCGGGAGTTATTTGTTCTTAAATTGTTATAGATTAAAAATTTGTGAAACTGTAGCTACTCATACTTCAATTCAATCGTACTCTTCGATCTGTAATTCTTTAACTTTCTTGATGTTTTCGTTGGTTATTGCGCCAGTAGGCTTTCCGCTTAGGACACATTGAATTTTTGCCGCACTTTAACGAAATTATTTGCACCAAAACATTGCGAGTAAGGATTGTATATTTGTAAATTGACCAAAAAACGTTCGGTAAATTTACCGGTAAATTACAAAAAATTACCGCTAATTCGGTAAATGAAAAATCCATACCAGAAATGTTTATCTACGAAATATTATGTTTATAGATATGTATTTAAAGGTCTAATGGGACATTGAAAATTAAATGAAAACAGGTAAGTGTAAGTAACAATATACCCACTTATTAATTTTATGGGAGATGTTTTTTGTTTAATTTTAATTTAAACTTTCTTGAGATTGGGAACCGCTGTAATGCCCTAGAATAGAGAATATAGAAAAAAAACTGACAAAAACTTTTGATTAGAAACGTATAACCTCCATTCCACCGAGTTAGTCAGAAAGAGAAGGAATCAAAAAATTCTCAACAAAAAAAAGCAAAAAATTTAAAAGAAGGTCGTGTAGAAATTAAAAGAAAATAAGAATGGAAACAAGATGGATAACGAAAAGCAACGCAAAGAAAAGCCAGATTAATGTTCATTTGTTGCTAGTACGGTAGGAAGCAAAACACCCCAGTTTTCTTACCTGCTTTTGTCAACAAGTGCAATTTCAATTCTCTCATTTTGTGGTTTTTTTTTTGTGTGGATTTTATTTATCTCTCGAAAAAAGTTGAGTTAGCATATGTGATTTGTGATTTTTAAGTTTAAGGTATTTTCATTTTCATTTACCGAATTACCGGTAAATGAAAAAAATCGGTAAATTTACAATCACTAATTGCAAGATACCACAGCACATATTTTCTCGTAGACACTGATTATATCGTCACTAATATTTATATTTAGGATTTCATAAAACTTTTATGTTGTATGCGTCCCGTCTGCAATTAATAACTCAGATTTTATATAAATTGTTACACAAATAACTGGTTATTATGATTTTTACAATATATAAATGAAGTAACTGGATATTAACCTAGTCTATATTTCCGATAATAAATACTTGTTTTATTGCATTTTTTTTTTTGCTTCCTTCAGAAACAATTTTTTAAGTTGTAGGAGAATCTAAAAAGTGTGTGTTAAATAAAATTTATTATTATACTCTCACAAAATAAAAACAGCTATTAAACAATCAAGAAAAAAGAAATCAAAAACAAAAATACTAAGAAAACAGCCAAAGAAAAACAAAATAGGTTTATCCAAGTGACTTCATATGGTCAAACTGTCATTAAACCCAGCTATTTTAAGAGATTAGAGAAAGCAGCATTTTATATAGATAGAAATTATAGACTCTTATTTTATAAATATGGTTGATATTCGTAAGTATATTTTGTGTGAAAAACCTAAAAATAACAATAAGATTCATTTGATATTAGTAATAGTATTGGTAGATAAAGACAAAGTAAACCGCAAGCTCTTTGATGTGGGCACTAAACTTTCCTTTACTGTTCTAAAACACAAGTCGCATTGAACCGACTTAAATTTGTCTCTGTTGTAAGAAACTGAAGACGAAGGGTTTTTTGAATCGCCAGCAATCTCTGACCCAAGATAGATAGCACTGATAAGAAGGAGAATACTGAAGGGTAGAGAGATCGCTCCATCCATCCGTATGGACCGACTGTAAACATCGTCATCAAGAACTATTCAAAAACCTATTTCCACGGACGCTTTCATTTAACCTAGAGGCCAAGAGAAACAAAGATAATCTACTACCACTTCCGCCATCCCCATGGGCAGAGGGTACGCTGCAGCGTAGGAGTATACCGCGTTGAAGAGGACGGTGTTAGTAGAGATAATAGATGCTTTTCTCGACTTTTCGGGGAAGTTAAAGATTCCTTTTTAACGTCTCAAGGAAGCAGTGCCACCTTCAAGCGCGATAAACGGGATTTTTTATGCATGAAAATAAACTTTGTTTTATTGCCTCAATTTTCGGGTACAGCAGTATTGCTTGTCAGAGGTCCGTTTCGTGGAATCGTAAAATGTGAATAAAATGAAACTCAGTCGCTATGTGCCTTAACATTTTTGTTTACTTGAAACATGTAAATTACTTCGTACGTATACATGTAGTACATATGAATGTGAGGTGCGACGCTTGTATATAGCTACAGTCTGCAATCAAAAACAGGCTAGGTGATTTTAAAAAGGGTACTTTTACTGTTCAATTGCCTCTAAATTCTTAAGTTTTACATCACGATTGACAAGAAGTAGTAGCTTTAAATCACACCAAATTGCATAAGAATAAATCATATGGTAATAGCTGGCACTATACCGTATCTCAAAATTTGGAGAAGTGATTTAAATTAGTCGCGCCAAAAGGAAGTCTTTTGATTGGCTTTCGCATAACCTTGTTATATATAAAAAAGGGATATTCCGGAACTCGTCACCATTTCATTATTTATTTAAACTGTCGACGTGACCTGTCAAAAAATTTATTCTACAAATCAATTATTGCTTATTTTCGCGGTTTATAAATAAAAATAAAAGTTATTGTTGCAGCTTATAAGTTGTAATGAATGAAGAAAACCGGTTCAAGCACTTTTTCAACACTTTTATCGTCAAGAAAATGTTAGGCGATTTATCTCGAATGAGAATAATTCCCTCCCACATAAGCAATAAATATAAAATATCTTTTATAATATTCCTATCAACCACAACATTATAACCATGGATCAACAATGGGAAAATCAGATCTTAATGATGAAGTAAAGTAATATTGCTTTTCCTTTTGATGAAGGCTCCTTTCGAGTCCTCCCACCAAATTATGCTGCTTCAGTCTCTCCTGAGTTGCGCTTCTAGTATGCCCATTGTAGAGGATATCTAGCAAGTGCTCCTTCTGTAATGTTGAGGGGTATAATTTTTTCCATGGTCTTCAGCATAAAAGATGTGAGACTGATTAGTCCGAATGATTTAGGGTGGTAGTATGTGTCCTTTCCAGGTTTCGGAATGAACACAACCCTAGTATCTCCCCAGGCCTTGGGAATGTAGCCCAAGGCGTGGCTAGCCCTAAATATCTCCAAGAGGGACCCCATGATATCTCCAATTGCCTCTCGCAGCAGCCTTGAAAACACTCCATCTGGTCCCGGAGATTTATGCGGTTTAAACGATTTTACTGCCCATAGACCAAGTTGAGATTTGAAAATATCTTTTGATTGTCTCTAATCGTCCTTAGACACCTTCCTCAACGCGATTGATTGGTCTGTTTTACCGAAGGCCACTCTCTCCAAGCCAGGAAAATGCATGCTGAGAGGGTACCTACTCAAGAGTCTTCTCCGCAGTGGATGTGAACCTCTCGTCCGGCAACTAAATGAACCTCCTCAGAATCCTGTGAATTCTGACCATGGAAGGGACACCTTCTATGTTCTCGCAGAAGTTTCTCCAGGCCTTCTTCTTTGATTTTTTTATTCTTTTGTTATAGGTATTTAGTTTAGCTTCATAGGCTTCTCAATTTCCTATTTTTTCGCCTTGTGGCGTGTTTCTCTTCTGAGTGTGTTCAGCTCTTTACTCCACCAAGTAGCCTGTTGACGAGCGACGCTCCCTTAGTGGACAGTTGTTTTCATAACACGAGAGAATGGTCCCTTGCAACCATACAAGGGCCAGCTCTAGTTTTTCACTGCTCCTGATACAGGATAGTTACGGACTGCTGCAGAGAGATCTTCCCTGTGGGACTCCCAATTAGTCCTTCTGAGATCCCTGGACGTTTTCAGCTCCGTTGCATAGTTAGAAATTTCATAGCATATGTACGCATGATCAGATAGAAATGGATCATCCGATACATGCCAATTCATGATATTTTTCCGCTCCCCTATTGTGCAGAGAGTTATATTAATTAGCGATTTTCCCCTCGATGTTCTAAACGTTGGTTTGTCTCCATGGTTCAGGCAGTCAAGTTCAGTACTACACAAATGGTCAAATAGAGACTTACTTTTTGAATTATTGTCCCTGCTACCCCATGTCACAGGATGAGCATTGGTATTGGCTCCAATAACTAGTTCCGGCTAGATATTAGGTCCCGGTAGTTGTTCTGCTGAGTCGATGGGTAGGTACAGAGGTGCAACGATCGTCTCTAGTACCACACCAGCTGTTGTCACTTTAACTCTGGCTGCCTTTATGTCCCCAGTACACAGTTCCATGATTGGCATCACGTCCAAATCAGATCTGAAACAGATACCAGTTCTGATTTTACTGTTAGGTGTTCCCAATATCAACTCCTTTCCCCTAATCTCCAATCCTCCCACTTTACCTTTAGTAATCCACGGTTCCTGGATTAGCAGGATGTCAACGTCTTCAGTCAGCACCCTGTGAGAGAGTGCCGCCCTGGCTGTCTTCTTGTACTAAAAATTGATTTATATAATCTTTAGCACCATTTTAATTTCCAGATGTCGACGTCTCAGATTCCCTCTTCTCGCGTATTGGGGTTTGTTCTTCTCCAGGGTCAAAAAACTGGCCCTCTGGTCACGATAGTACAGTCTCCAATTAGCTCGCACCAACGTCTCATCAGAGTCCTTGTCAATCCGAAGACTCACGTGCAGTCTCTTGTCGGTAGACTTGAAGCCAAGGGGTTACCCATCGGCCAATCCTGAGCCCCGGATTCTGTCTCCCGAGCCGTTTCAAACCTACTGTCAGCTCCTCCTTCGTAATCTCTGGTAGGAATGCCAGCACTGGTTAACAAGTCCTTCCGCACAGATTACTCCATAGTACTCGTCAGTGAGGGGGAAGGATTCAAACCTCGGTGCCCTGTACGACCTATCTATAAAGTCCGTCAGGGCCTCTCTAATAGCTCCCACGGATTTCTCGGTCACCACGCTGGCCATGTAATCCTTCGGGATTATGGCTGCTTTGCTCCCGTTGAGGCCAGCCTTGTAATTCGCTACCTCGGGCGCAAGTTTCGTCTGTTTGGTCGCCTTTTCCCCAGGAGTACTTCTGGTCGACACGGTTCGCTCAACGGCCCCTGTCGATTCAGGGGTACTCTTTGGTTTTTCTTATGGAAGGGGGACCTTATCTTGCTGGTATCAATACCTTGCTCCCTCATCTTCTTTAGGTTTTTATTTCCATGGCGCCCCCGAGAGAACTCCTTTCCTTGGGTGTCTGGTCTTTCTTCTCAGCGGTCTCAGTGTCTCCTGATCGCTGTGCCATTTCTGGATTAGTTTTGGTTTCTGCAGTCTCTTCAGTTTCCATACGTTTTTGATTCTCTTCAGACTCCAGTATTGTAGTTTTTGTTTCTCTAGGTCCCATGATTAGTCCCACGAGTACGGAAGAAGTATTTCATCGATGCCTACTGAGCTTCCATTATAGGCACTAGGCGTATATACAAGGAGGTGCCGCCCGTTGCCCCTAGCTGGGTACCAATAATAGCTGACCACCTATTCTACCATGCATCCCTTCGGCTTGGCCCTCCCCACTTTAGGATTTAGGGTTTTCTTGAGGTTGTCTCCTCTCGGTCCGGGCGGTAAAGCCAAGACCCCCATTACTGGGCTGGTAACTGGACACTGTCCCTTGAAAAAGCATCTATGCAACACAGGTCGAGTAAACGAGTTTACATGTAATCTGCGCATGTGAGGAATTGAAGGTACTCAGGTAGAAATATTTCGGGAAGGATCTATTGGAGCTCTCGCGGGTTCTCAGTTCCACTGGGCAAAATTCTGGGTTTTATAGAGAACACCAAGCTGCTCGAGTAAAAGTTAAGAGATTTAATAGGGACAGTACAATGAGCGCCTAGCTCAAGTGCCCGGACTATCACACACATACCGTATGTCATTATTATTATGCGTTGCTTATAAATTTGAATTTGCTATTGTTATTTCCTTGGACTTCAGCGAGTCCAAATCATGGAGAGTAAATTATTTAGTTTTATTTATAATTTATACTTCTATGCGGGAATCAAGACGCAGTGAAAGAAAAAAGATCTTGTTTTTTAAAACGTTTCGACTTTAGAGATGAACATTTACCATTTTTATTTTTAATCGAAATAGATTCAATAAAGTCGAAAGATTTAAAAAATCTTTTTTTTTTCACTGCAGCCTAATTTCCAAATAGGAGTAAGTACTATAAATATTGCTTAAAACAAGCTCAATAAATTACTCATCTAAACTCTGTAGTAAATTGCTTTATGCAAGATCCGTAAATTTGCCTGCTCGACACGCATATTAGTATACGTGAAGGGCCCTCTCTGGAAGAACTGATGATTTCTAATGCTTTCAGCAGAAATGGCATCGGATTACTAGCACAAGGGATAGGAGGTTCCCGATTTTCCTATTTTGGAAATATTTCTCCTGCGGCCATCTTGCTGGTTAGTTAGTTCCAACCAAAGCTCTGACCACGTGAAGCACTAGCATCGTGCTTCTTTTTTGCAAGAGTGTCGGAAACATTGAATAATTCTACTTTCCTCGCTAGTGGTAGAGGTAATAGTTATTTTCAGGAAATGTAAATTATTCCAAAGACTACAAATTGATATGTGCAAGGTAACATTTTATGTTTATTTTATTACTATCGGCCACAGCATTCATTATTTATTAGACATGAAATTACGCGAAATAATTTAAAAATTGGAAATACTATATTCATTTATTTATCCTCATTTTATCGGTAGTGTTGCAATGTTGTCGGATGTAAATATTTTGTGATCTTTACTATTGGAATGTTATGAATAATACGAACGTGACTTTACAACTAACATTGTTAAAACTCATTTACTATGAATATAGATACACATAAAAGAGTAAGTAAAACTGTAAACATATGTATGTTGGATTCCCTGATACTTAATTTACTTTTGCTAAAACCCGATTATAATGGGAGACACCGTACTTTGAATCGCTACCAGATATGCATATCATAAATGACTCGAAATAAAATCCTTTGATCAACACTGCAGGAAGTTGATATTGCTTTGGAATTGCGGAAAAGATCACAATTTACGTAGAAACGCTGTTTTAATACATATCCGCGCTTTAACAAGTTGGAAGCATACACACACACAGGGGCAGTTATAATAGAGAGTGAGAAAGAAGACAATCTGAAAACACCGTTTGTGCGTTTGATATTTAGAAAATTTTTGTACTGACAATGAGAAAAGCTTTAATACAATTTTATAGATAGAAGTTCTATAGAGAAAGCAAAATAAAATACACGACGCGTGTATAAAATATACAGACGACATCCACAAAACAACTTTTCTAGACACAACTTTAGTAATTTGATTTAGAAAACAAACACTGTTTTAACAAGAAAATATATGGATATGCAGTTGCAACACAATAAAAGTAAGTAACTAAAATGAAAATTTATCGAATGCTTCTGCAGTCGCTACTACAGACGAAAGCAAATGCCAGGAAATGGAAATCCTTAGCATTGAAGCATTTCGTTTTTCCCACAACCATTCGTTCACACCTATATAAAGCTTTACAACTCTTACGAGATTGTAGGCGCCTACCTCGGGCTATAAAACTCCTTTCGAGTCATTTTACGCTCTTCTCTGCCAGTTTCTTACAGCTCTTTGTGTGTCTCAACTCTGTGCACCATCTCCGCTAATCTGACCATGCCCTGACCTTGCTCCTTCTACTTTAGTACATCTATGGTCATCCCATCTGTTATTTGGTCTTCCTCTGGGTCTTTGCTCGACTAGTTTCCATTCCGTTATCCTCTTCACATGTTTGTCTTTCTCCATTCGCATACCATGCCCATTTAACCCAATATATTTTAATTACTTTGACTCTATCATCTTTTAGGCTTTTATTTATTTTGCGCTTCCTGAATGGTTGATGTTCATTCGTAATTTCCTGGGTCCATAATCTATAGCGCGTGTTACTAGAGGTCTCACGAATCACGACTTTCAGTTTTTTTTTTTATTTCTGAATGTTTGACCATTCTCTGAAAATGTTTTTTGTCTGCAATATGGTTCGTCCATTCTTTTTAATCTCTATCCTCAGGTATTTATGGTTTTCTGACTCTCTCATGTATATAATTTCCTATTAAAATGTTTTAAACATTCAAATGCAATCAAATAGTAGTCCTTTCATTCTGGTTTATTACTATCTGTAATAGCTACATGTTTCGACCGAAACAGCCCATATTCTGTCTCATGAGAGATGTTGTCATTGATCAGAAATAAAAAATGAACTAGTGAGAAAAATGTCATCTAAAAATATTTATTTTCATTAACTTGGTATCCACTCCTTTAACAGTTGAAATTGATACACACCAGTAATTTTATATTTAGGTATTTTTAATCAATGACAACATTTTAACATCTCTCTCGTCTATATTTCGTTTTCTTCTAGTTATAATTGTTTTCCTCGCTTCTTTCAAGATATCGGACAATGTCTCTTTTTAAGCTTCTTTCCTCTCTAGCAATTACAGCCGGATCATCTGCGTATGCTATCACTTACACGATTTAGTAATTATTGCCGCATTCAGATTGCAGTTCTGAATTGTTTTGTCCGGAGCTATGTTAAGCAACGTCTCGACATTGCCTCGTTGACAATCCATATCCCTCCATCGTCTAGGTTTCTCGCTTTTCGCTTTATACTAACTCTAATAAAATAAACCACCGCGCTTCAGATCGGTAACTTTAATTGTGTCGCGGCTGTACATTAGATTTAAGCGCTAAAAATATTGGGTAAGTGTTTGTACTTCATATTGTCTTATAGTCGTAAAAATTTGTATGTATATTGTAACTATAGACTTATCTCCAACGTATCAACATAATAACATCAACTTGATTTCGTTAAAATGTGATAATTGGAAAACGGAACTGAGAGCTTTTTCAAAAATACTGCTTTCATGTATTAGAAATTTTAAAGAAGTACAACTTCCCTTTGAAAGGATTTTTTTGGTAATAACTCTATGTTTTAACAGCAATATTGTAATTTGATTTCAGTAGAACTCCTTCGATTATTTCCAATTTTTTTAAAAAGAATAGATATATTGTCAAGTTATATTTTTTTGATGGCCGCAATAATTAACATTTAACACCAAAAATATTTTACGTTGATGCGTGAAAACGAGTTCGCAAATTTATGATTTAGTGGAGATTTAAATTGCAAATACTTCACCATTTATAGACTTCTATACGATATAAAGGCCTTCTATTACCTGCTGAAAGAGATAATTTAGGGAGGGCATATTAATTATTGCCAGACAGCGAGGCATCCACGGGCAGGTAAGATGCCAACACCATAACTGGTACGTGCGCTTCTTCCCTTCTAATAAGAGTACCTACTCAAAAGCGCTCTTTATAATTAGAATGCTAAGGACTAGAATGTTAATATTTCACTTGCCCATTTTCGCCTCTTAGTGGGTGATGAAGTTTCTGTGTTAGTTCTTGTTTAGAAATAAGACCATAAATGTTAATTTGTTGTATGTGTGCCGTAATTATCCTCGTTAAGATACAAAATAGAAGATTTCTGAAAAGTTTCCTAATTCGATAGCTCCGAATGGTTAATGCGTCTTGCAAAACCTTCAAAATACAGGTCGTCTGAATCCTTCAACGAGATTTTCTCAACTTCATTTAGAAGCTTTTTATATTAACCTGCTGTATAATCTATATACCGTAAGTTTTCTTTAACTCTGAACATACGACGCCCGTCCTATGTATAGTTTAAGAACGAAAAATCAATGCATTGCAGAGTATACAATACACACATTTAGATTGTGGCGGATACCATTATAATGTCTTTAAATATAAATTTGTTTTTTTTTTGAACAACGAAGTAGGAAACAGGCTGTTTCCTTCATTATGATTAAATTCCTTTTTTTTTTGTAAAAGAGAGCATTAAAATATGTTAAATGATCGAATTATTTTTTGAACATTAAGATAGAAAACAAATCATTTTTTTAAAGGTTTTTTTTTTTTCATAGATTAAAGTAATTAACTAGTTAATTAATCTGGAGTAAATTTGTAGCAAGCTTTTACAATTTTTTGGATATATAGCTATTAGAAAGACAATCTAATATCATTTGAGACGTTTACATTAATATATAACATTATTGAAAGAGATATGAATACAAATCGAAATGTGATTGATATGGTATTGTCTTTTCAATAGACATATATCCAAAAGAATGTGGAGATTTACAAAATATTTTTTGTTACGCTTTAAAAGCATCTAAATTATAATTTCTTTTTTAAAAAAAGCCTGTGAAGGCGATGCTATTAATGAGTTAAAATAAATGTAACAATACAGGGGAATAAAGAAGCAGTAAGAATGATTTGAGATGAAAAACTTTTTTTTAACACCACTATTTCTTTTTAAATGATTGATTTATGTTTTATAACACCGCCAGAGAGAAAGCATCATCTCTTGAGAAATTTGGATATTATCTATACTTTCAGAATAGCTTTCATGTTAGAATTTCCATCGGGGCGTTGCTTTACTTGGGCATTTTTTCTGTTTGTGCACTCTTGACACCCTTTATAGGTCATTAATCTGCTATTTATGGTTACCTTTAAACTATAGCGTATAAATTTGCGGTCAATAATTTTCTTGGCCTGACCGTAGTCTGTATGGTGAGCCGTTATAAAATCATCTAATAATGTTGAAAAGTTTTACATATTTGTGTTAGTTCAAAACTTACGGTATAAATTTTAATATAAAACTACATAAATACACCATACTTCAAGTAAATTATTTTATTCAAAATTCTCATTACAATAACATTAACGTTATGTTTTCTATGCCAGTATAAAATATTAAAATAAAGGTATGTACGTTTGGATTAACCGCTGTTCCATTGTTCTAGAGCTCTAGGGCAATAACACTTTCGCCTTCCTCGGGTACACATGTCGTATCTTTATAATTGCTTTCTTCATTTTCTTCCGATTCTTCCACAAATTGCGCTTGCTGTAGTTTCACTGGTTCGTCGAAATCCGATCCCGTTACATCTTCAAACCAAACATGCCGTTCTATTGAACAGCTCCAATTATGTTTTGCAAGGCATTATGTAACTCACTTTCTTATGTGTTAAAGGAATTTCTGCGATATTGGTTAGATGAAACGTCACAAGTAATATGTTCAACACATTAGCTACATCTATTACTGGTGGTATTATACCAAACTACAATCGTACGCAACACGAGACATAATACATCATTTGAAACGATTTTCTTATAATTCACATACTGTAATCGTCAACATTTTACTATAGTATAGAAAAACAGATAGTAGGAAAGAGCGCGCCGCTTTAAAATAGAAACAGACATGGCCGTGTCTCTCACTACATGCCTAACGCTTCATATCGCTTCAACATCTGCATTGGCGCGTATTGCAAGGCCATTTTATGCATAGTACAAGATTCCTATATGTACTAAAATTACAATTTGTCGACTAGGGTAAGTATCTCCAGGCGTCTACCTGACTTTTCTAAGGTTCATGTTTAATTACATACCTAATAAATCTTGATATGGATAAGATTATGTATGCGTTTTTACGAAATGTTGTTGTTTAATATATTAGTCTATAAATGCGCAGCCTGACGTAATTGATCGTACGTGCGAAAAGCCATGAAGTGTCTACTGTAGATTATATTTACTGCAAATAAATTAATAAGTCAAAACATAAATCCTTAGTATATGCATCTGATAGTTTTTTTTTAGTATTCGATGTTGAGTGTTCGTTATCATGTTTTAATCATTACTTTTTTTCTGAATTTCTTATACACCACCGTTTTCTACGTAAAAGCGTCTTTTAGTTGAAAGATAAAGAAAGAGAAATTATTAAAAAATGTGGGGGTAGGGAAACTCCCTTCCCCCCTTTCTAGCTTCTTGTGAAGACAGGTTGTGACTTCTTTTGACTCATATATCTGCTGCAAATTATGTCAGCAAGGTTTTTTTTTAATATCTGCTATAGAGATATTCATAAAAACTTAAAAATATCGCTACCCTAAATTCGGCGATTGGGCAAAAAAAAAATTGTCTGGCGCTTCTACCATAGTACTAGTTCAGTCTGTAGAGTTTCGTGGAAATCGGAATTCGGCAGTTGTCGGTGTTTCCTTGTAGGTAAATCATTTTGTTTTCATTATGTTTGAGATTGTGCATTTTTCTTCGTGCAGTTATAAACCATGAATTTTCAAAACTTCAAACATAGCTTTCTATATACATATATTTTTCATATCTGAGATCTCAGCTTTATATTTTACTAACAATAAATTTAATTTCGTTTTCATATGAAAGTTAGTCATATTAAATACATTCGTGAGATTTTGGGACTCCTATTAGTTGTGAAAATAATGTTATATTATCAATCCACAATTATCCACTGTTAGAGACGTATATCCATGCTCAGTTATAGGAAGAAATATGCTGCCTCCAATTGAAATAGTCTTTACATCATAATTGCCTACATCACAGTCACAACTTTGATTCAATGACGTGTTTGGAGCCGATTATTTTTAAGTATAGACCGATCGAAAGTTTTCAATTGACGTCTCGATAAAGGGTTGCATTATTTTTAGCCACTCAACTAATGCACTTTTCATTAAACCATTAAGTTTCAGATCGCATTTCGGTTATAAAATTCACTTTGATGCTCGATCGTGCAACGAAATCTAATGGGAATGCTGCATAAAGGACATCTTAAGCGCCGACGAAGACTGCATAGAGCTTTCACAAGAGCTGACACCGATACCAGAATTCGGCGTATGTATAATACTTCGGTAATGCACGTGTATACGAACGATCGCCGGTCACCAGCGGTATCGCTGGCGACGCGAATTTCTAAAACGATGACTGGAAATAGAGCGAGTAAAAAGACGTCGTACGCGACTATATGAAATATTCAATAATAGGGGATACCATGCTTTAGCGCAAAGTGCCCGACTTTCTTTGAGGGTCATTTCCAGTTTCCGGCCCATAAATGTTTGGTAGTGTTTTCAACGATAAGCGTTCGGTCTTCACAGAAATCTTTACCTTACCTTATTTATTTCTTGTGGTTCCGTGCATCTGCGCTTATGTTCTAAAGGTTAAAGAGATGAGACGAAATGTTGACATAAACGGCGTAATCATTCTTGCTATTCTGGCTTATTCCAGTGCGTTTACGTTAGGTTTGGGGTATAATCTACAGAAAGAGAAAAATTGAAATTTACTTTTTATCTTATTACTACACTGAAAAAACGATTTATTTGATAACACCATTTTTTTTTATTTAAGTTAACTAAATATTGAGTCAATCAAATATGGGCGAACGAATTATTTGCTCGTCTATTTATTTGAAATAACGAAGTATTTTGCTGGATTAACTAAATTTTCATGATAAAATTTGTTTGGAATTATATGTCCTGGACAAATTGGTTTTTCCGTGTATGAATAATTTTAGTTGACACGTACAACACAAGTAACATAATAAAATATTAAGAATACGTATTGATAAAATTAACGCGTTGGTTCGAATGTTTATTAGCAGACACATTCAATAGTTTTGATTTTATTAGTATAAATGCTTATTGTATTAAACTACTGCAGTCCTAAAAAGAACAAATGGAAATTGTAATCTAAACTTTTTCCTAGTTTAATCGTAGGTGATAGTATAGTAGTATATTGCAGATAGTTTTTTTTTTCTGTAGGAGGAAAAATGCTTTATGCACCATGAGGCGTTAAGCCTAGTGTGTGGGACTCGCACCTACTAAAAAATCTACGCGTCGAGCAAGATTCCACCTCGGTATCGTTTATCACATTCTTTCGAGGTGGTGCCCCGTGTTTAGCGTCCGTCCATCTCCTGCTTCTTAGCGATCAAAATCGTCTTCGCGAAAACAGAGACCCTATACCATGCGTCCCGGCCTCACAGCATCGCCCGAATTAGATTTGCCGATGTGAGTACTTCGACATCTCGTTCCAGTTGATCTCGGTGCGGCTTCCACCTCACGCATTCTAAAAATGTATGGCGAGTATCGGTCGCTATCCTGGTTTTTGCATAGGTAATCGTTCAAGTACCCCTGACCCGTCAGCATCTGAGTGAGGTAATAGTCAACCTCTTCGTCATCTCTGTCCATCCAGACTGAAAGATACATTATCAATTCGGCCGTCCATCTGCCTTTCGTGTCCGCGTTCCATCGTTCCTGCCAGAGCCGCATGGCACGCTCTCTCGTATCCCGCCCGCTTGTTGATCCGCCTTCCAGCTTGTCCAGGTAGATTTGCCTTCTCTCCTTGGCTAGAAGATCTATAGGGATTACTCATGCTATAACTAGGGCAGTGACTATATATAAGTAGACTGATCAAGTCCATATAAAAGCGAAATAGCTCTAAAAATTGTCGATAGATGTCGATAATATCCATAAATTACCATATAATGCAGTTCGATAGTTCTCGGATAAAAGTGTGGGTCAGCGCTATCTAGGAATAAATTTACCAAACCAAGTAGGGTATAGGTATCTTTTATTGTGGGTGAATATCCGTATAAAAATCCATTTCGATTTTTCTAATTTTCAAATGTATTTATAATACATACAATAGTTTGATAAGTGTTATAATAATAAATATTACTCATGTAATTACGATTAATAATATGAATTGTTAAAATTCAATTTTTCAAACCTACGATTACGACAGTGCTTGTATATGAGGGAAAATCTCTTTTTAGAGAGAATTTTGAAAGTTAGAGGCAAAAACTTTTGTTTCAGAAGGAATTATTGAATTTATTGAATTTATTGATGATTTTTTATTTATTTGCTTTAGTTTAATTAATTTGTTATTGTATCGTGCATTTATTTTAATTTATTGACAAAAAGTTAATAAATTTGTATTTACCGCCTAAAAAATCAGGAACTGCAATATCAAAACGGGAATTCTACTTGTCGGCGACGGGAATTATCAATCAAGATACATACGAACACTGGATTACGATTCAAAGCAAAGACCGATTGTCGTCCTCTCAATGTAATCGTTTCTTCTTTGGTATTGTAATTGAAATCGAATAATATACAAATATAACTATAATATACATATGTATGATATGCAGTACGCAGAGCATTACGGGTATTATGCCAATAGAAGTATTCTTTCATAATTCATCACCTACATATGAGTTGTACATAATGAGACATTTGTACTAATAAAGCGTGTAAAACTTCTTTTATTTTTCTGGTAACATCTGCTTAGAATTCTATATTCTCTGCAGGTAACAATAATAATTTATAGCATATTATAATCCTGTTAGAGGATTAGAAACGTTTTCTGCAAATAATATTGTAAAAATTCCACCATATTTTCTCTTAACGATATCGATTCAATAGGCCTTTGTATTACTATTACTAGATTTTTTTTTGGTGGATATTTTCGTGTTTATTTTACTTTATTGCCGGTATTTTCTTATCATCTAAAGAACATGCCGCGCCGTCACCAAAACCACATAATATCTAAAAGTTTTTGCAATCTATTTATGTTCCTGTCTTTCTTTTTGCAATTTCTACATAAAAAGCTTGATTACATGTTTTGATTTTAAAATTTTAAGCTTCGGCTTAATATTAAATTTAAAAACATTAACAAAAAACCTATAATACATTAAAACTGTTTTTGTAATATTATTGTTACAAAAATTTTGTAGTTTTAATTATTCTTATGAGGATTTCTGCATAAGCTTGCTCCTTCAACTGAATAAGAAATTAGCTATTAAAGTGCTCGTTTTGCAATATTCTCACTTTTAATACTTACATATATTATAAATAACTACCCTCTTGGCAAAATTTAAATTTCCAACAATTATTTTTAGTAACTTCAACAGAAAGACTTCAAAATAACTAGTAATCTAATACAAAACCATTGGTAATTTCCTGTTTCAATGTTGAAGTTACTAAGAATAATTGATCATATACTCATTTTTGTACAGGTAAGAAACAAAAAAATACTATTTTAGATTTTTAATACTAATAAGAAACGATAAAAATATATACTGCGTTTATATATATTACCTATATTATATATTTATATAATATAGGTCTAAGAGACCTATTGCGTGTTTTGGAAATATTTTTAATTCTAACAAATAATTCCCAATAACGTACTTTCTACTTATTTATTTCTGTAGTACATCAGCTGTTGTTACAATATAGCTAGGAGTTTCTAAAATGATGAATGATTATACGTCCACCGTAGACATCTATTTTTGAATTGTATTAAGTATGCATACATGGAATGCTATAAAAATTAATGAAGTATGCGAATGTGTCTGTAAAAACGCATACGCATCCAGGTGAAATATCGGATTGCACTCATATTCACCGTGTATCTCTTCGCTAGATACTGAATAATGCATACAAGCATTTAGTTCTAACAAGTCATCGCGAATATCGCAGACGACATCAGCCTTATCTATAATTCCTACGATCAAACGTTAGATTCTGCCAGAGAATTATGATCCTTTTGATCTTCGGGTCGATTTACGGCGGGAAGTCCGTATACTAGTAATCCGAGTTGCATTATTTATGCGTTGGTATCTACAGACTAGCTGTAAGAGATTTCCAAGAATAAATATCGCATCGTGAATGGAGGAAAATCTACAACAGGCACTCAATTATTGCAACTATTGCAATTTTATTTATACTTTTGTTGTGATTAACAATGCAGAATTCTCCGAGAAATTCGAGTCTTCGTTGATTATCCTTATTCTTAAATAGGTAGTGCACTAAATAAATGAATAATATTTATTTTCGTTTAAAATCCTAGCGCAGGAAGTTACAGAGATATTATGTTTTTTTAATTAATTGCCGTAATGATGTGTGTGGATTATTATTGACTGTGTGTAGTATCACTACTAGTGCTGTGCATTTTAACTGGATAATCGGTTAACCGGTCACGGCGATAAATCGGTCAAGACGGTGAATCAGTCAATTCGATTGAGTCAAAAATATGCTAGACACGTTTTATAACTAGCAACTGATAACATTAATTGCCGATAGTGCTCCAAATCACAATGTTTGTACAAAAATGAATTCAATTGAAACTTGAATTGAATACATCGTACATTCTAGATATCTACGTATAGTGTCGAGTACATTTATAACGAATGGATTTTGTTTCAATCAAGTTGTGCTTCAGACTACTTATCGCTAATAAGTAGCTATTTAAATATTGGCAGGGAAATGTGTTTGAGATACACTGTCTCCGAGCTAGTTATAACAATTCGTATTAAAGAAAGCAAATGGCGATTCAGAAAATCGGTAAGAAAATCAAAAATACTGCTGAGTGAAAAAATAACACTAAGAAATGTGGCATATAATGCAAATGTACCTATAAGGCATAAACTGATTACATAAACTGGTACGAGAAGTGCAATTTAATGTCCAAATTCCAAAGTCCAAAATTATTGATATTCTGAAAAAAAAAAATACTGTTGTGTATACATTTAAGGCCTTAAAATATGTTCAAGGATGAAGCAAATTATAGCAAACTTTAAAAATAAAACATTAAGCTGACGTCTTAATTTATATAACAATATTATTTTTGAAAATTGTAGCAAACGTATATACACGAAAACATTACGAAACATAGTAAAATACTAATATAGAGATAGATATATACAAATATACAATAAATAAAATTGCCTTCTAATCGATTACGGCAATTATCCGACCAAAGCGACGAATAGCTGAAGATGTTTAATTGGTCACGACAGTTAACCGGTCATGGCTATTAACCGGTCACGGCGGTTAACCGGTCACGGCGGTTAACCGGGTCACGCCGGTTACAACCAGTTATACCAGTTATCCGGTGATGTACATACGGTTAACCGGTTATGAAATGTGTCCGGTTGCACAGCAGTAATCAGTATTGTAATTTATTAGTTCTTATTCTCTTCTGTCTGAATTGTTTTGCTTTTTCCAATAATTTCTGAGATTTGTATTAATTTTTTTGTTTCTTTAATTAATTTTGTTTAATTTTTTTATGATCAAGTAGAGGCTTATTTAGAAAGGGTATAGGGAATGCAATCGCACTGCTTCAGATGCATTAATACAGGATTCTCCTATGAATTAGAATTGTATTAAATTTATCTTCATTATGTAAATCCATTCAACGTAAAATTCATATGTGTATAAAACCAATTTTCAGGACAATCTCAAAGCAGATTATGTAAATATTTGAATGAAACTAATTTCAGTGATAATTACTAATCAAGAAAATGCCATTGATGTTTAAAGATCTCCTAAATTAGCAAAGCAAGCGTTAAACACAGATATGAATACCTACTCTTTTTCCCATGTAGGGAATGGAGGGAGGTAGGTCTATGGCATACATTGCACAAAATTTATCAAAAGGAACTATAAGATTCAAATTGTGTAATAGCTATAATGATAAGACACATATAAAAGACATATATCAGTGAAATTGATGATCTTTCAAACAACAAACAATTCAAGATCCTTTCGATCGTAGCGCCGTCTTCATTTTAACGCAATAACACCCAATTCTGATACGAAACTAGAGTTAATCGTATTTTTTTTTAACAATTTCTGCTTACAAAATTCAAATATCTTTATCCGTCTCCGAGATATTTCAGTTGGAAATCTTAAGTGACACAGCTTGTGTGTATACTATGGTTGGATGTCTAGCAGACAGCGGCAGTCTGATTTTTCTAAACAAAACGACTTTCCAAAAAAGAAGATTGAAGAACTGCTTAGGGCTAATTTTTCTATTTATTTCCTTGCTGGAGGATATTTCACTAAGGTTTTGGTTAGATCCTTTAAATTTAAATATATGTGCGTCAAAGGTATATTGTATCTTTTAAGCCCTCCAAATTACCAAAACTGTTAAATTTAAATTGAGAACAAGAATGTGTATAAAATTAGTTAGGGTTGTAAGCGAGATATTTGCAACAAACACTTCACAATTGTCATAAGATTGTTCTTGAGATGTACTTACCTTCACTATGTTCTTACATATTTATATGGTAATGAAAGTTTTGACGGTAGGAATTGCAAACATTAAAACGTTTTTTATAGCAAATAAAATATATTATTTTAATTAAATTCTTTTTATCTCGGGCTGTAAAAATCGAATTGGAATCTTATTCACCAATGAATTCACGGCACTGAAGAACTATTTTATTCGCATCTAGTTTACTATTCAAATTCACCTAAAGGAGAAAATTTAAATTTAAATATTTTGCACGAAATTATGTTAATTAAACTCCAACATGTAATATTTGCAATTTGTATTAATTATTGTTTCAGGACTATGTGACCGCCTGTTCAATATTTATTCCCTAATTGTCAGTGTTAGATATAAATTGGAATCTATCCCGTTAGTGAAAAATAGGTATTTTAACCTATAAAAGAAATACCATTCTTTTTGTTCCCACAACAATTACGTATGGCGATATATTTAATAGATATTAAATGAACGTTACTGTTTTTGATTTTTTTTGGAAAAAAAAATTTGAATAATATTCTGAACTAATGTTATAGTCATAATCATCAACGAGCTCAATGAATTGATTCATTTTTAACGCAGTCTGTCGCATGTGTAAGCGATATTTAAATGAAAATTTCCGCCTGTACCTCATGTTGTGTGTATCGGACAACGGCAGGGAGTGCATGCATTTCGCTGTCAGTATTAAGTTTAGTCAATACTTCAGACATACTTCTCGGAGTTAAATACTACGTGTAATTATTAAATGTGTTTAATGTTTGGTATTTTGCAATTATTTATTTTTTTAGAATTTTTACATTTCAATTTATTTACCCAACGAATTTCCTACATTTATGTTAACCTTTTCATAAGTATTTTGTTTCGTTTTACTCTTTTCTTAACAAGAAATCTGCAAATCACATAGGTTACCTTTCAATAGGTAGTGAATAGATCTGCAGCGTATTGCAGCATATGTTCTTCAACAATAAATCGCCGGATAGCAATTGTGCAAAACAACATTTACGAACAAAAGCCCGTTCACTCAACCATGACGATTTCACACAAGCATTATTATGAGCAGTTTTTGCAGTTTTTGTTTGTGCTCTATGCCGCCCTGAGTTGCCCATATTCGAGTAAAAGCTATACGACGAAGGCGCATCCCAATAAACGCGTCGAGTTCTGGTAGTTTAAAAAATATGTTAAAATAAAAATATGATTACAATCTGAAATTATTTTCCAGGTTTTTATGGGTGTCGTTTTTATAAAATTGAATTGTTTCACTGAAATAGTAAAAATAATTAGATGTGTTGGGTTATTATCCGAGAATGAAATAATTATGGCTCATAAAAACGAAAACATCTGAAAGAATGGCTGCTAAAAAATGTGTTAATGTCTGGGATTGATTCATAGCTTACATATGAATGCGCCCACGCCTTCATTCAAATGCAATGCTTTCCAGGGCTTGGTCATAACACGTACATACCTTGGTCGTTAGTTGCTTCTCCGTGAGTTAAACTGGGTATTATTTTATGTTTATTTTTTATTTTACTGGACCCAAAAGAATATGTAGTATTATTTTATGCTTACCCTATGGAAATTTTCTGTTTACCAAATGCTAAATAACTGTGTAGGGCGCCCACACAAATAAAGATCTCTTCAGTACTTATTTACAATGGAAATATACATTTAGAGCAGCCAAAAAAAAAGCAACGGCTTGAATTTAGCGAATACCGTGACTTTTTACGGTGGGCTAAATAAAATTTGCGTAATTGAATCTCATTCTTTGCTATTTGTTCGTCAGTGACTTTTACAATATATCAACTAAATTTGTAAGTTGATATGGGCGTGTAATATTTCATTATGGTTTGTTTTCGTAGTACACATACACACTTAACTGTAATTCTACTGAAGTTCTATATCAGAAAGTGAAATTCTACTCTAATATTTGTTGTTTAATAGATTGTATTTACAAATAAATGGTTAAAGAATAATTCACTTGAAGCAATGTACTGCATTACAATTACATGACATTTGTAAACCGCACCTGTTGACATCTGCTCCTTTGTGATCCTTCTGAGAAATTCATTGGAAGGGTAATTTAAATTTCAAGCTCGTCGACAATTATTGCTTCATTGTGTAGGCAGCGGAACGTGCGATTAATGTCGAATGGATCGAAATTTTGTTCCTAGTGTCGCTGCTCGGTCACCGTCGCCAATTAAAGTTAATGTTTGCAAACGCGTGTTATCTTGCCAAATTAGTTATTAGCGGAGAATCTTATTTGTTTGAATAATGGAAATACGTAGTGTTAAGTGTTTTACCTCCAATAATATAACCATTTATAAATATTAATTCCTCATCACATCCCAGCTTTACCAAATATTTATTTTTGCAGTAAAAGTACGAAATTCAAAGTTTACAACTGCTTGCCTCTATTTCAGCATTCAGTCTGTTTCCAGTTGGAAAATTACCAACATTTTAACCTAATTAACTCAAGCATATTTGTAAAGAACTTTAAACCATACACATAAAATTAGTTATCTGAAGACAAAGTTATTTATATAATTTTTTTAATTTAATAGAGGAACGTCGTGAAGTTTTCTTTCCCAACAATTTTGCACATTTTTCCTCTATTTTTGCGAGATGTTCTTAGTTGTACCAAAGGGAAGTACGTATTCATTAATATTGATCATCGTGACATCTTCCCTAACGACAGGAGGTAAGATATTTGAAACTAATTTCAGTAATTCAACTTAAATCAAACTGATGAGTAAACTCTTCTTTCGCGGCAATATGTTGGTTCTGAGTTTATTTTTCACGTTCATACAAGGAATCCACATCAGAATTTAAAGAATTTAAGTGCTAAAATACTCGCTATTTTCGTCAGGAGATTCAATATCATAAACTGTCATACTTTTACTCGAAGGAATATTGACTTTTCCGTTTTCGCTAAGTAGACTGATTCTCATCATACCAGAAAATGTATAAGAGTTGTTGGTATTATCTTCTTGACTTCGGTTTATTATAATAATAGAACTTCATTTTAATGTAAACAATAAGCAAAACTTCAACAAGCAGTAAAGCAACAAAACTAACATAGCTAAAGATCGGAGCCCAACAGCATAGATTTATATAAATTTATGATAGAAAATTATAAAAACCATCTATACAGTAACAATTTAAGTTTAAAAGTGGATATTTAACACAATTTTTAAATCTATCAAATCAAAAAAGTTCGTGACAGTTGTTTACAAATATAATCAACATGGTCTCCCCACTCCAAATTGGAATCGAAATTATCCCTAGCATCTTGGTCGAAGTAACTATTGAGTAACTGCCGAATGGCTCGTTAGGTATCAGTGTAATTGCATTTTTAAAAGGTAGAATGTACGTTTTACTTTGATTTATTATGACTTTTTTTTAGTTTGACCGATTATTTTATAATTGAAATCAGATAAGATACACAAAAGTCACACCCAAATAGGAATCAAAATATCTGCAAGACAGTGCTATCTATTGGTCGGTTTTATCGGTAAAGTTCGACGATAAATAAACCAAGGGCTGGGCAACGCGTTATAAAAATTTATTGTAGAAAGTATGCGTGGAATATCAGATAATATTGCAGACAATAACATTACTATCCATACCATTATTAGGATTTCAGTAATAGAGTATATGAATATCGAATTACGTTGAATATAGATGGTAAAATCCATATTGCACTTCTTATTATAGATGTTTTAAAATCTGATTATTTTACTATTAATAAGAAACACATTATCCTTTTGACAATAAGTATGTTAGTAATTAAAACAAAAGGGTTTATAATCTAATTTCTACAATCTATTTTTCCCAGTGTGAATATATTAAATAAGGAAAATTTTAATTTTAGATAGAAAATTCCTTTCTCCAAAGTAAAATTTGTTAAGGAAAATAAAGACGACTAATTGTAAGTTAGTATTTATACGTACTTTAATAATTGCAGGGTCGACACATCATCTTCAGTTGCTGTGTTTTTTTTTAATTATGCAATAATAGTTAAAATATTATTTTCTTAGGAGAATATAGAATTATGCAGTGTTACGATGTTTAAATCTAAATTCTGAAAAATAATATCAATCGATACCGATAATTATTAGGTAAATCGTTAAGAAGGTCTGCAAAGTGTTTGTTAATAGGATTCTCACATTTTCCAAAATGGAAGGAAAGTTCTCAGGCAAAACGTGCAATCATTTATGCTTCAGGATCTCCTGTTCTAACCGGGGACCCATCAACCTTACTTTTATTACATGAATTTGATATGTGTCTAATCACTTGCAGTTTTTCAAGTTTTCGGAGAATTGTATAATCTTTGATAGTCTCTGTAGCCAATCGTTTGAAATATGTATATGGGTCATTCCATATCAACCGGAACGCCTAAAAAAGTTGATGTCTTGGATTCTTTTTATATTTTAAATTTGAAGTCTTTGCCTAAAATTAGAAGACCGTATTTTTTCTAAAGCTCTATCAGTATCTATTTACAAAGATATTTGCGAACAAAGTTTGCAAAATCGATAAAATAATTGCAGAAGTAATATTTGTTTGGTTATGCATAAAATAAAACATTAAAGCAAAATGCTATATAAATCATGGTGTATTCTAAGTTCAAACTACACAGTTTCATTTAATAATGCCTAAATTAGATTGTACTTCATTATGACCCCCTTTTTCTCCTGTTTAATGAAATAACGTCTTTTTTCTTTATGTTTACCGTGAAATTAAATTTTTGAAAAAATATCATAATATCCTTTAAGCCATGTTCTACCAAGAATAGAAGTATTTGAAAATGGAGAATCTGCACTACTCTACGTTACAATTGTGATATATCAGTAATGTAACGTATAGCACTGTATGAATTTATTTTTTTATAGAATAACCCGTAGGTTCTCCATTTTCAAATACTTCTATTCTTGTAGAACATAGCTTAAATAATATGATATTTTTTCAAAAATTTAATTTCGCCGGTAAACATAAAGAAAAAGAACGTTATTTTATTAAACAGGAGGAAAAGGGGTCATAATGAAGTACAATCTAATTTAGGCATTATTAACTGAAACTGTGTAGTTTGACCTTTAGAATACACCATGATTTTTATATGCATTTTGCTTTAATGTTTTAATTTATGCATAACCAACAATATTACTTCTGCGATTATTTTATCGATTTTGCAAACTTTGTTCGCAAATATTTTGTAAATAGCTATTGTAGAGCTTTAGGAAAAATACGGGTCTCTAATTTTAGGCAAAGACTTCAAGTTTAAAATACAAAAAGAATTTCAAGACACCAAATTTTTTAGGTGTTCGCGGTTGATATGGAATGAACCCATAGATTGTGTTATAATTACTTATGCCTCATTTTTCACTCAACATGAAGTAATTATTCTTGCATGCAAGAATACATAGGGGTAGTCGATTGCAAATCTGACTCTTTGTTCTTTGAAAGCAATGTTTCTCCTAAGGAAATTTCTATGTAATATGTGCAAATAGAGTTGCTGGTTATTTAACAGAAAGCATATAAACACCCGATGAAACTTAACGGTATTATTTCATATTTATTAAACTCAAATTTAATGTTAGACGTGTTAAGCGTCAATGGGTTCAAGCAGCATTTTTAGTAAATCAGAAAGGACAATTCTAGAAATATGGACTTTCTCCCCTTCCGAAAAATGCTACACCCTAGAAGTTGAGGTACATGTACAGTTACTTAATTATTAATCCCTGTTGAACAAGCTGTATGCAAACTAATTATCTCAAGATTATCTTGAAAATGGAGAACAGCTCTACTAACTATACTAATAATAGTGAAATCATTTCTATAATTTAGAAATTTTCATATAAGATAATAAGATATATCTTAGCAATTTTTATAGTAATCTTATGTTGTACCTATGCAATATCTAGGTATTTTTACATACTACTTTTGCTGGCGTTACCGTGATACCTTGACCCCAGCTATTGATTTCTGTTCCTCCGAGCAAACTAGAAACATATACCGCATTAGATATATTTTCCCAGTTTTTTTTTTCTGAACACAAATGAATTGAAACAATTTTGTGTGCCTTAATTATTAACCTAGCGGAGTTATTAATGTTAAGGTAGTAGATATTTTTTGTATATTTTGTATAGTCGAGTGATTTATTTATTTGTGGAACATTTTTAAAAAGTAGTAGTTCTATAGAAAAATGTGAAAATTTTTTATATGTGAATTGTCTTTTCTAACAGGACATGATATCAACGCATTTTTAAAAAGTGATCGAACCAATTTTGCTTGTAACCATATCCATATATTTACATCTAATTGCAAGGTATGAATTGATTATTGACAAGTTGACTTGTTTGAATATTCATTTATAGAAAAAGAATTAGTGTTAATAATTATTCATGCTCCTATAGGACTGAAAGGTCAGCATTATTAAAGCTAATAAATTGTAAGGTAAACTACGTTTGAGTGAGCTCAAAAATAGAAATTAGTCAACTTTAGTAATTATAACCTTATGACATAGTGTGATATGACGAACATCTTCGGAAATTGTTAGCATTTTAGTAGTTTACGTCCGGGGTAAACGGGTAAACGTTGGTGTTATATGAAATGTCCAATATTTTCATAAACTCGGAATAGAATACACACCACCCAGCTGAGCAAAATTCATTCCAAATGTATTTCAAATATAAAATACAAAATACAACCTTTATTAGTGTTTGAAATACCAAATATAAAATACATTAATTTCAAGTATTTAAAACAAAGCACTATAAACAAAGTATTTAAAGAAAATAAAGTATTTTAGTAATCTTAAACTTCTTGAAGGAGTATGCAAGGCAGCAAATGAAGTCCTTTTTGAAATAGTGTTTTAAAATGGACTTTATTTTTGTTCGTTTATTCGCACATCATACAGAGAGCAGTTATCTCTGTTCAATTTTGTATTTTGAAATATTTTCCATTTAAATCATGGGAACATTGTCAATTTCGTTATTTGTTTCCATCATTTCCAACGATTCCATTAAAATAAAATTGTAATTATTATCGAAATACGAACGAAATATGAAATCGCAATGCATCCACAATCATACCCAAGTTTACTAATTAAAGGTTAGGAAGGTACAGAGCACCAAATACACGGTATATTATTAAATATATTGTTTGCACGATGTGATAATACCGGTAGTACTGTCCGTAAAAATACACTACCGCGATTTTGGCATGCGTTATTTTCAAGTTATGGTAAATACTATGTACTATGATGCCGTCATGACGCTTATATGGTAGTAAATAAAGTAATGTATGTATTTCAAAATACACAAAATACTTAAAAAATATATTTCAAATACAAAATACATAAGAAAAATAATTTCAAATATAAAATACATTATTTGAAATATTTAATATTTTACATGCGTTCAGTTCTGAATCTCTAATAATTTAGTTTGGCATTCATTGGAGAAGTTTTTCTCCTGTAATTTTCTAGTAGAGCACCATAATTGAATAAAGAAATCATAACTAGAAAAGTATTTGCTTTAGAAGTATCTTCAAAATAATAAAAATGGTAGTAAATTGGGTAGCCAGGGCATTGGTGCAAGAGTTTCTAAGATGTTATGGGGCTCTAATAAATTTATTTATTGCTGAAACCTGTAAGGTTTTAACTAAGAATAAATATGCTGCCTCTTATATAACATCCCCTTTAAGTAAGATTTACGTAAAATATGTATTTAACGCAGAAGGTGATAATTACCATAAATAATGTGTGTATGTATACTATAATCTCATGCAATTTGTACTGTAATTTAGTACTTCTGAATGTATTTACCTAAAGCAATCAAGTTTCGTTCCTACTTCCCTTTCCCTTTTTCTCGCCTCTCCCTCTCCGGTTTTAATTGTTAAGGGAACCGTGAAAATTAAATACTGTTAGGGTTAAAGTGCAATAAAAGTGGAACAAATATGCTAAAAAGTGAGCTGGGCGGGTGGCCTACTCCCTCGGCGCAATAATTTTTAGGGTATTCTGTGTCTGAATTTTAATATTTCCTTGATGGTTTCCCTTTTTTAATTCCGCCCAAAATACCCTATTTCGCGAGTACTAAAAGATAAAGGTTTATCTCGCAGATTAAATTATGAAATTATACCCTATTGTTGCTAAGTGATATAAAAACTTAGGAGGGCCTATATTCCTAATCAATTCCAACGCGTTTATAGGTGAGTTCCACTTTAATTACATTTTAAAATTTCAAAAAGTAAATTACGTTTCATAAATTCAAACTGAAATAGAAAGAAGTAATTTTAATATACTATATCAAAACAAATAGTTGAACAAACGTATTTTTCTTTATTATCGTATGTATATATAATTGTTGTACAGGTTTTATGATGTTCTATTTAATTTACTTATATTTGAGATTTTGGCACCATTATCGGTTCGATTGGAACTATAAATGTAAAATACATTTAACCAAAATATCACTTTCGGTTGACCGGAAATGGATGTCAACTTTGTTATTTTAAATAGAATGATATAATTTTTTATTCATCTTTGGATTCTAAGACTATAAATACGTCGATATTCATTAGTTGTTTCTATAGCTACATGTTGCCGTTTTTGAGTTAAGTTTTTATTTTTTTAAGTCATAATCATTGCATCATTAAGAAATTAATATCTCGGTTAATACTGCAAGTAGAGACTCTAAATTTGCTATGTTATGAATGAGATATAACTCTAAGAAACGGTACGCACACTTTACATTCAAACATACAGGGTGTTCAAAACTGAGGAACAAAGTGACATATTTTCAAATGCAGAAAACTCATTTTTTTTAAATAGTACTCCCTCTATTTTAATTCGAAATTAGGAAGTCAATATCCATCCCCTATCGCTTTATATCAGCATTCCCTATACCTATTTTTAATAGATTGTGAGATATAAGCGACTTTTTGTTAAACACTAAATAGCCCTATCTTTAAATGTTTGTAGCTGGTTCTGAATGGGATTAATGTCAACTTCATTGATTATTCTATTGTATAACCATACAAGAATGTCGCTGTTCGAATAGTCATTTCTATTAATATTGCGTTGTACTAAAGTGTAATTACGATGATATACATAAACACCTATGGGTAGTCAATGAATTAGAGAGTCTAAAACATCAGGATTGAGTGAAACATGCCTTATAAAAATGTTGCTCGTTTAAGACATACAAGATGTTTAAGTTAATAATTTTATTTCTAACTTTCCGAATAATTCAACAAGTTTTCATAGAGTCAATATGAAAATTGGTATTACTACGTTTTTCAGCATGATGAATAGGAGAAATGTACTTTGCCATCACTTTTACCGTTGCTCATAGACGGCGCTAAGTCTCAATGCAGTTCATCGTATTAACACATTTTTTGATCTTTAAATTACGAAGTTCAGGTAAATAATAAATAAGAAAAAGAAATAATGTATACACACTCAATCATACTTTATCAGTAGAGTAGTAACATACTTACATATGTTTGAAAATAATGTGTTATAAAGTCGACTTTCCAAAGGAGTAGCAAGCTGATACAACTGTCATTACAAGCGCCCGCACATTATACTACTGGTGAATAACTTATTTAGAGCAACTATTCTTTTCTTAAAGATTTGTTGTTTTGTAAGATGTTAAAAAACAGTCCTGCCTTATTTCTGATTACATTGGCAGCTTCTTGAATTTTTTGAAGCAACGCTTCGCGAGACTCAATTCTTTCCTTGTAGACTATTTCCTTCATACTAGACCAAACAGAGAAACCTTTATTAAAGTTTAATATAAATTCGAGCACCCCTCTATTGAATTTATTAGGTACCATAACATAAAAAATATCCATATTATCTCAACCGCTATTAAAATAGAAAGCATTAATGATATACTATACTTCAATTATAAGAACAGTATTACATACAATAAACTGCGTGCAAAAAAAAATGCAACAACTTCAAGGAGCTGGGTCACAAAGTTGAAAAGTTTCGAGTAATAAATCATAACTACTAGTTTTCAGTAGTAAATCATAACAATTGGAAAAAATACTAACAATCAGCAGAAATTTATCACTAAAATGACACATCCCTCCAATTGTTTATGTACTGTCTAACTCTGCAAAGCATGCTCTAAATGAGATGATCAATGGCATCTTGTCAGATCTTATCGCAGGTTTGCTGCAGATGACGACGAAGTTCCTGCAAGGTGCTTGCTGCTTGTGGTGCATCATATCCCACACACACTCGATCGAGTTTGAATCCGGAAGCGAGCGGGCCAGGGAAGAATTTTTACTTTGCCTTCGTGTATATAAGTTCTGACAGATGATTATCAGCGATTTTTTACATGCAGCCAGTTGTTTTGTTATGATGTCAGCTTAGTGACTGGCCTGCTTCGAGGTGTTGCGACTTTTTGGCGCGTAGTTTATTTTATTATTAATTAATTGGTCTCAACCAAACTCTAGCATTTATTCAAATTAAACTATTTTGGTGTACTTTTACCTGCTTAGTTACAATATCATGATACAATAAAATTTGGACCATATGAAGATAAGAAGAAGCAGATTTTTTCAGAATCATGCTTGTGTGTGTAAAATAAATCCAAGGAAAAAATAGGGAAGATTTATTTTGTTTAAGGCTCATTATTTCTAAATAGCGTTTGAAGGACACTATTACGTTTAAATAACCACCTAATTAGATCTAGCGAAGACAGCAGATATTCATGTTATGAAACACGAGAAAATTCGTCAGGTTTATCAAAATCGTATATCTCAAATAGGAAACAAGTAACTGTTTCGAGCAGTGACATGCGGTAAACCATGTACAAAGCAGGAACACGAATCGATACTAGGTCCACTGGTGTTATACTAACGATTTACCTGTTATGATACAGCATATGGTGTTTCTGAGAGCTGAAGACACAATGATGAGAGGTAGTATGTGAATCAAATTTGAACCCACACAGAATTAGGAAATGCAGTCGGTCGACACACTAAAAACCGCATTAGGCTGGCACTACACTTACCAAGTTTTATTGTGCAAATTTAGTCGTGTAATTTACGTTTGTCATTCCAGTTGATTTCTTTAAAGCATAAACTCAAACGCTGCGTACTAGGTGGATGTTCCCGCATGCTAATTTCAATCGTCAAGTATGGCTCCACTCTGTACTTACTTACAGGAAAGCATCTCACATTGTTATTAACAGATTTGGATGAACCCTGGCGCACTTCTAGTACCTATTTTATGTTGTAAATATCCGCTTTACTCATGTCCAGGGTATCGATTAAAAATATCAACAATTTTTGTTCTTATTTTTTCGATTATCATCGTTGTTTGGAAGGAAAACAGTTATACATTCCCGAATTTGTTCTCTATAGGTCTACTCTACTACCGTAAACAATGGTTTTTCGGCTTCTTTAAAACAATCACAAGCGGCTTAACACTAATAATCGCGCATTCTCTGGCCATATACTAAGGGATATTCACAAGTTAATTAACAAACGAGGAACAGAAATAAAAGTAAGATATAAAGTAAAGAATTGAAATACTTTGGAAAATATAGGGCAAACATTAAATGCCTTCAAATATGGTTTGAAAGGAAAATGATGAGTCAAATGGAGTTTATTTGACTCATCACTCATCACATATTTGAAAGTTTTAATAGGCTTTTACTTCGTGTTTTATTATCACTACGTCCCTTCTTATTTGGTTATGTATCTTCATTTCTTCTTTTCTCGTTCATAACTGGCCTAACCAAATTTATTCTTTAAAAAAATATATTTTGATTTATCGTGCATATTATTTATTATTACACATGCACCTTTATTTTTGTTCTTTTTATTTTTACAAATATTTGATTTACTTAGAAATTGTTGTGTTTAATGGTACCGGTGAATTTCTTGTAATTTTCTAATTATTTTCATTTTATTTATTAGTTACAGTATTCTTATTCCTATTGTCAATTTGTAAATGTCTTCTAGTTCCTAGCTTGATGATATACGACTGTTAGTGCGAAACCTCTGATTTGGACCAAAGAGTGGTGGCAAAAATCGCCGAGACAGAGACAGGCAAAGGAGTTCCTAAAATTCCTGAATTTACCAGGGATCTACTGAATAAAGATAGGAAGACTGTCAAAATGATAGTAGGTCTGCTGACTGGTCACTGTAGACTAAATAAACATAATGTACAACATCGGCCTGGCAGATGACGCAACTTGCAGATTATACCAAGAGGAGGAAGAAACGCCAGTTTATGTGCTGTGCTAATGTGAAGACCTGGCGAGGCTAAGGTTTTTTAGTAATGGGCGTGGAGAACCCTGCAGCTAACAGTTACACAAAGATGCCACTCTTAAAGATAAATCTAATTAAGAGGGCAAATTTAGAGAGCGTCTTCTAGGGAAATGGGATGACAATAGATCTGAAAAGGTCGCGGTGAAACAAGTCCATAAGCCACCCCAATCCTAATCTATTCTAATTTAATCTACTGGTTTCAGATCGGTCTCACAATCTCCTTAGTGTTAGTACAAGTTACTTTGGATAAGATATTTTTCAGTATCATCTTTTTATTTTATTTTGGAAGTCGTCTGACACTGGGGTTTTCCGGAGAGGGCAGCCTTTTGGCTTTTTGTATTTAGTCTCCCATTTCTTTTAACCATTAAATCATACCAATCATTGCAGTATCTTAATACCCTGCACTAACCTGTACAGGTCTCTGACTGGTTGATCGAAGTAATTCTCTGGTTTCATTTTCAGCTTGCCAAAAATTGCATGTTCTTGAGTTCAGAACCTCGCATTCACACTCAATGTGTTAAGTATTCTGCCATCTCATTACACAGTCTGCAGTTGGCATTTTCCGCGTTGATCCCAATTTTCTGTAGATGTCCTTTCAGTGTAGAATGTCATTCTAGCAGACCTGTTGGATGCGAATGTGATTCCTATTGAGCTACAGTTATAATTCAATGTTCTTTTCTGATGGTCCCTTCATAAATGTCTTTCCATAAATTTGCCTGATATTATTCCAGTGTTCTTTATGTTTCTCTTTAACCCGACTCCTTATTTGCCCTCGTTCTGTATTTTTAGGTTCTCCTAGAACAGGTTCTGGTTCTGGACCTACATAAGATTTCTTGCTAACTTTTTTTTTTCGTCTCCCTCTATTGCCGAATATCTGGGCACCCACAGTAAAGTAACTTTATTGCGGTCTGTCAAGCTATTCATTTCTCGAATAGTTCAATATCATCTAGAAACATATTTTATATGAATGGATCCTGGACACATAATAGACATAAAATACGCGTCCTTACAACAATTCATAGGATTACGTTTAGTATTTTAACCCTACTTCGGTGTAAATGTAATTTGGCGTCGCAGTAGTTAGGAAAATGTATAGCGAAATTACGGAAGTTCAGATTTCATTAAGGATCTTAACTTCATCTGTTCGACTATATACCGTTGTTTGAGGGTCTCCTGAGCCGTTCTCATAATATCACGGCAGCCCTCATTTACGAGTAATTTAGTAAAACACCCGCATGCCATTTTATACAAAAATGTGACAGGAGCGTTGTCGGTGGAATGGTGCGAAGACAAAAGGGGGTATAGCGCGCACCGATGCGGCAAAGAAAGAGAAGGGTGGACGGATTTCAGACAATTGTTTTAGGTCCTTACTTCCGAGTAAATTAGTTTTATTTCTTCCTCAATGTGTTTCTATGGAAGAATGTGGAAAGGGGGAGACATTTCACAGTTGCAATGGAACCGAGAATTCACTATTTTCCATGAATAACAGATTTTACACAAAATAAATGGCTGAATGGTGTACAAACGCACCTATGTTATACGTAGTGCGTATTGAGGTGCCTACAATTAGATATTCTTTCCAGCACACGTTGTTTTTAAGCTGGAGTATGGTGAAAAACATAACTATCTAATATGAAGAGTAGAAAAGTGAATTTAAAGGAGCGAAATAAATGAGGTTAGATTCATGTTTGAACAAATAGGCCTATTCCAACATAGACATAAATATGTAAAGCTTTTTTTTTTATCAAAAACTCCAATTGTCATTACAATGGCAAAGTATGTGCTGTAAGGTTGTTAAACTGTCAATGTAACATCAAAAAGAAGAGCTATTGTCTATAAAAGAAATTGTCACATGGTTCTCTGGTATTCTTAACTTCAAGTATAGTTGAAACTAATTAAGACTTTACTCTGAAAACTGTGAAGAAAAACGAGACTAGATTTTAATACAAAATTTTAAGTATTGATTGTATGTTTGTATGTTATTACTAACTGTAGAGTAAGCTCTTGCATATAGATTCTTAGGAACTCAAATGATTTAGTCTTCTTTTTCTGTAGATAATTCCGCACTGAGAAAAAAGTGCCAAATTAACGTAAAATTGGGTTGCGTATAAACAACAATTTTTGTTCCCTGCACAACTAATGTGTGGCCGGAATGTAACTCTAGACTAAAACCACTCTCATCAGCATTGAATGTATCCCGACATGCCCTATATGATTCTTTGCACTATTAACAAAAGTTGAAGAAATTCCCTTCAACTGCTCGAAATCCGTACCATCGGGTAACAAATTTGTTTTCTTTAAACTATTTTGTAAGCTCTATTGAAATTCCAGAGCCCATGTCTTGGTGCTTTAAAATTTTCTACACCAATGTCTGTGTTGGCTTGTAATACCCATCGCTGGACCTCCAAATCATGAATAATGGCACCTTAATCAATGCTATTTATATATAAATTCATTATATATTTACGAATCGAGAAATTTATAGCTAAACTTTAGCTTTAGAATAATACCAGTACAGACATCGTTGCGATGTCACAATATTACTTCACCATTTACCTGTAGGATTGCTTCATAGAAGAAACTTAGTGAAACTTTTGCTGGACGCTATCCAACGCAAATTATCCTCCTCTTCCCATTTCTGCAATGCTGATTTTGTATTACAATTCCTCCTTCTTCTGGTGTACACTCTTCTTCTTGAGCTTCTATTGCTCCTAACTCATCCTCCCTTGTCGCGTAATATATTTAAAAAACTTTAAAGGGACAGACTTCTGTTGTGTGCTAGTTTAAATAATACTGTACTGCAGTAATAATAGAATAGGTAAATGTGGAGTAAAATTAAACAAAAAAAATTATAGAAACAAGTTGCCTATTAGTTAGAGAAAGCCAACCTAACTCTATATCAGTAGGTACGTATTTTTCTTTTCCTTGGGTATGCCGGTTTTTGTTTAAAATTACAAAAACGTCCTTTTTACGTTTCAGAAATATTTATTGTTTCCTTTTTAAATTTCATTTTTTATCCTAGCATAAATTTAATCTTTAATTTAACAATTTAGTTATTAATTGTGAATGTGTAGATAATATAAAAAGAAAAGTATTACGGTTCAAACTCTTTTGTTTCCACCTTAGGGGTGTTGTCAAAAATTGTTAATTTTGTTATTTAAAAAATTGTAAAACACGATAGCACACTATACATGGTCAACAACAAAATAAATATATGTATAATGTACTATCGTGTTTTACAATGTTTTACGTTTGAAAGTAATCAAATAACATTATATAATGTATAATAACTTTTGTTATTTTAAAATGTTCTCAATTCGTGTGATTTAACGGGGTTATATTAAATTCACACTTATCCAACTTTAAACAATCCCAGAGTGCGCTATTTAGGTGAATATCTATCGATTCGTTAGCAGGCGGGTGAAATGCTAAGTTGAAAGTTCATTTGGTGCATCCACAAATGTCCCGTGCCACTTGGCAGATAAAAGCTCATTGGTCACGATACTCACTCTTAAAATATTAGAGAGGTGGCTAGGTGAAACAGTCAAATTATCACATTTATATTTATTAGAGTCTGGAAAACAAAGGTAATCAATTTATTGAAAATTAAAGAGAATTATACAATATTAAAAATACCTAGAATATTGTATTTCACATTAGTTTAAAATTAAAAATAAAATAAAAACAAAATCCGAGCATTTGTGCTGAAAAAAAAAACAGAGCAATATATTAAAATCAGCTATCTATCTTGCGTGCCAATGGATATCTCGGTTTGGTCCCTAATATAATTATTCAACTGAATTATAAAGCTAAGTTCCAAACACTAGGAAACTGCAAATACAGTGTCCGTAAATATGACGCATTCGTAAATGCACGTGTATTAAATGATTCAGACGAGTAAACAACATATGCACATGTTAACATCAACTTACCTTATCGTGCTAGACTGTTGCTCTTGTTTAATCAAACGTTATATAGGACAGTTTCCTTACCAACGACGATAAATATTAATATTTACGCGCAGCTTAAAATACTTGCACGACCAAAGTTTGCGTTGTTTAAGCTTTGTGGAGTTTGTAGCTACATATTTCATTAGTCGACGGCCGCCACAATAA
>RXPK01000219.1:809103-833358 GCA_004143645.1 Protaetia brevitarsis
TACCCACCAGTCGCCGCTGACCATCACCGCAGCTAGTAGACACGGTCGGTTGCGTATCTCTATATATTATAGCCAACATTTATGACAAAAAAATAGATATTCAAAACTCCAGCAAAATTCTCAATAAAACAATTTAACTTTCATTAACATAATTTTCTTTTGCCTAAATCTAAGTATACGTGGCCTGCCAACTATGTTTTGACTCGTAGTTAACTTCTTATAACTGAGAAATCTTGTATGAAAATCGAATCGGAAGGTCACTGCATACTCATTGTAGCACATTATAGGATAACATTTTACCGGGTCTACATCACACATCACAAGTACGAAATTCGTGCGGTCGAATGTTGTAAAATCGCATATTCGACGAGTCCAATTTCAATATTTTATCGAGTATAGAACAGAGTAGTCGTCATCGTATCTGATGAGCTACGAAATATTGATTGTTTGTAGTTTATTTGTAGGTGTATATTTTGTTATAACAACATATTTATGACGATAGGTATAGGGATAGTTTACAGGTTTTAAGATAGTTCTTGGTAAATAGTGATACATATACACATATCCATAATTGGTTTTTTATTTTTTTACTATGTTCCACCAATTCGACCCTTTTGTAACTTTAACAAGTAGTAGCTAACCAATAAACAAATAAGATATATATTTTGGTAGGCATCACTTTGGGAGTTAGTATAAAAAAACACTCTCAAAAATATACTTTTGTTTTTATAGTTTCCAGTGTCCAAAAATTCTGAAAAAAATAATATTATAATGAGTTTATAGATAGTCAAGTACATTTTAAATTTCATAAAGATATCTTCCATAGGTACTGAAAAAATCTTTGCGGTAACGATTGTCACCCCAGTTTTCCCTTACCAAAGGGGTTAGGGATGTGAGATTAATTGTATGGCTATTTTAGATGAAGAACAATAAAAACAAGGTAATAACCCTTCATCAGATGCGAGTGCAGTTTCCATATGCTTCACTACCTAGACCCTTTGCTGTGCTCTGACAAGATACCTGACTGTTAGTATGCTGGCTTTTACTTAGGTTAGTGCATTATGTATATCTCCACCAGTTATTGGTTCCCAGGATAGTTTTAGTTTACCACACTCCTTGGAGACTTTCCCAATATTTGTTTCTGTTAAATTTCACTTTAGATATCCTTCATTTGTGCTGCTACTTATTGCGAAAAAGGGCTCCAATTCTCGTTTCTGCTTCAAGTTTTTCATTACAATCAAAGCGTGGAAACGTGGAAGGAAATAATTATCATTATTTCAATAGCTGACTTTAGAAGTTCTCATTACGCCAATTAAACATAAACAGCCTAACTTTAATAATAGATTAGGTCGCAATAGCATGCTTTAATATAAAAGTGACTTTTACCCTTCTCAAAACTGCAATATGTCTCAGTTCTAATTCGACTTATCCAGATTATGTGCATGGCGTTATTCATTTCCGTGAAATAATTTTCCAAATTCAAATAATGCCTAGCCTAGTTTATACGCGATAAATTTGCTACTTATATTGATTTTATGTTTGTCCCAAGCTGATTTCCTAGAATAAGTGGATGAGTCTGAAGTCTCTGTCTCCAGCTGAACACAATTATTTTAGAACCAGAAAAAGGAAGAGGGGACCGGGGGGGGGGGGGGAGCACAGAATAGCGTGTCTGCTGCTACATTCAACTAACTGACCGTAACATAATGATCATACCATTGCATCTGTACATAGTATCGGAACGTGCGATACGATCTAGGATGTTTGATCGGCAAGTAACGAAGTACATTTAGTTATGAACGCTGGGTAAAAACTCTCAATGCGTGCGTTCTCTGCATTTCCCTTCGCTTTCGTGAATGAACACTAAATCTTTCCTTTTCACATATCCAAAACCGCTAGTACTTAAATAAATGATTTACATGTAGTAAATAAATTGCAATGTATGAAAATAGAAAGTACTTTTTCAACGTTCTTTGCATATCCAATACCTAATTATGAACGAAAGATCACCCCAAAAAAAAGTACAAAAAACACGTGTTACAAAATGCTCGTTGTAATACTTGTGTATTGAAACTTGTTGTAACACTAGTTTTATAATATACCTATACTATTGTTGTGTCTATTTTTTTAATTGAACACTGAGAAAAAAATTTAATAATCATAAATAAAAATACAATTATCGTAAGTAAAAAGTTCAGCTGGATAGGGGACAAAAGCACAGATTACTTAGCACTAGTAAAAAAGAGATTCTAAACACTGATACTAAGCAATCTAAGTTACTTACGATCTGCTTCATACCGGTAACTTATGAAGTTAGTTATGATAATTAAACTGAAGTAGTTAAGCCAAAGGATATATGTAGTTGCAGTAAGCAAAGATTTCCTCTTGTCAAGTAGTAGGTGTATTGCTGTGAGTGAACTATTCTATAATAGCTATCACACCTTCGTTATTAGCCTCAATTAATACAAGCTATTTGGATTGCTTGTGATAAAGAAACAGTCCCATTAATGCACGTTCACTAACTACCTGATATATAAAAGGTAATGGTTTGCTATAAATATACAATATACTTACTTTAAATTTGTTATTCAACTATAGGTAGTGAAGGAAACGAGGAAGTTTAGTGAATATTTATTAAGTAGTTTACTATGTACTCTGTGTGAATAACTGATAAAGTACAAAAAAAGTTCCACAAATCTTCGATTATTTATGCAACCGCAACTATAAGTACTGCGTACCGAGCAATGCGTAATTCAAAATTGTTTGCAAATAATTTTTAATTACTATTCAGTGTGCCGTAGCTTCGTTTGCATTAATAATTAAAGATTAAATTAGCATTTATTTCGCTAAAGATGGTACATAATACTTATTACTTAAGAAAAAAAAGCAGTATTATTAGTAATAGTTTATTTTTTAAGAACAAACACAGTACTACCTGATATGAATGAAAGATATTGTTTTCACTTTAACAGTTTTTTAACAACTGAAGTACAACTTAAAGAGGCATAGTGTGTTTCAGGAAGGTCGAGGAATACAGGATAATATATTCATATTAAAACAACTGCTAGAGAAAAACACAGGTAATGATAACATATATGTGGCTTTTGTAGACATAGAGAAGGCTTTTGACTGTATACCAAGGGCTCTGATATGGAAAAGCCTTAATAAAAGAGAAATAAATAGCAAACTAAAAAACGCAATTGCTAGTATATATAATAAAACCAGAAATTATGTAAGAGTGGGCGGAATGCAGTCGGAAGAATTTTTAACTAAAGAAGGATTGCGCCAAGGGGAGTACTTAGTCCGACACTCTTTAATATATTCTTGAGACATCTTGAAAGAGATTAAAAGAAAACAAAGAAATTACAAATAGGGTATAAAGACATGAGAATAGTGGAAATCGCGGGAGTGCCCTTGCCGACGATTGTTAGTTTACGCGGGGATGCCTACATCCCCACACTCTTGTAGTCCACCTACAAGCAAATTTAGATATTTGGGAAACAGCTTTGAAAAGGAGAAATATGAGGATGAATGCAGAGAAGACTAAAGTTATGTCAATAGGGAAATACGATGGGAAAATAATAATTTATATAGATGGAAAGATTATAGAACAAGTAGAAATATTCAAATATCTTGAATAAATATACATCAAGAAAGCAAAGAGGAAACAGAAAATTAGCAGCAGAATTGAAAGTGGATAAAATTATATTATGCACTAACAACGCTTTTTAAGGAAAGAAGGAAATTCAAAGAAAAACAAAAATAACGGCTGTAAAGTTGGATCTTAAATAACTGAAAACATAGTTGTATAAAGTTAAACATTAAACGCGCACGCGTACTTATTTGAATATAAATGAAGCATGTGCTATGTAAGTACGCTTTGATGCTTTGTAAACTCATCTTTGTGATAATTGTTTGGCACTAGAAATTTACGAAAACCGTCGTGTAAAGTATCTACCGAGTTCCTATTCTATTATAGTACATTGCAAATCGGAAAGCTATATATTTGGAAATTCTACATAACAGTATCATCATAAGCAAGTAACTTAACCTGTTTCTTGTACATCCAAAGCTGTTAGATTAATGCCAAATAAGACGTTATTTTATAAGCGTCCTGAAGAATAAACTAATTCTGTGTTGGTGTGATGGATGTTCATTTGGCCGATGTGATGTTGGAGGGTGTTCTTTATTTAGAAAAGAAGGTATTTATTTAATTCCATTATAAACTAGGATCTGGTGATATAAAGATATTTCTTTAATCAAAAAAAACTTTTAGAGTGAAGTTAATGTTTTAGCTATATCACGCACGGTCACCATATTCTTCCATATTGCCTTCACGACAAATAGAACGTATTCAAAATAACGATTATGGTTGTACAGTGAGCATACCAATTGTGTAAGCATTGTTTGTTGATTTAAGAATTCACATATAAAATTTTCTTCATACCTACGGTGAAAAAAAATGCGGTGCTGGGGTCGTCCAATACAAACAGTTCATAATAACCCAATCAAAGGTTAAAATAGACTGTTTACCTATAATTCCCAAGAATTATTCATGGAGCAAATGAATAATTCATAATCAAGGACCGTGGTTAGTTCGATTCTGCATTTATTCAATACCATACAAACAATTTATATATTGTATGTACCTACAATGTGTACATACGTATACATCAGTCATACGCATGTTTCCATGGTTTTGAATTAATCAGATTAAAGATTAGAAATTAAGAACCAATTATCATTTAATTTAGATTTTCAGAGAAAATATTGTTTTTAAGTTCATAAAAAGCTTGAAGTGACCCAAAAATAGATCTCTTTCTTTACACACAGCCGCTGATGTGTAAAGTTTGACTATACTAATACTATAAAAAAATTACAGTAACTAGATGCAAAAACGACATTTCTGTATTAATGGCAACACGCGTTAGTTCTCTTTGGACACATAAGAGAAAATAACTGTATTGCGCCATCATCAAAGCCATGCTTTCGCCGAAGCTAGTTAGCAATAATATTCGACTACTGACTAGTTTTATACCAATTGTTTATTTATCATTACACTTCAACTCAATTAGGACAACTATGATCAGATGATTGGAAAAAGATTTTTCTCGTCATGATACGTCATCTCAAAAGGCGGGACTACTTGAGCTTTATTTTCAAAGTTTGAATTGAAAACGTAATTTCAAGGTGAGTTTTATTATATCTTGATGATAATCTTGCTTCATTTGCCTTCGACTGCTTCACCACTACATAGTGACGGTAGCGCTATCCCGGAAATTAGGTTTAGCTGAGGTTAAATTGCCGCAACGCGAAACATAGTAAGATAATGATCGTCGAAAATGTGAGGAATTTTAGTAATGCTCCAAGACCCGAATAGTTACGCATAATATTGATATTTATAGGTATAGTATTATGAATTAAAAAGTTGACATTTTTGGTCGGTCCGAATTAGTGTTAAATTATATTTTACGATGATGGGTATAAAATAAGTATTAAAGAATAGCTTCCTGTGTTTTTTTTATATCGTTACTTCTATCCTCTCAACTTCCAAATTCAATGATGTTTGAAGAGAGCACTAAATCCAAAATAGTACTTAGAATATGGCCTCGTTGTATTACCTTTTATAGAGCACTGTGGATGATTTTAATTATTACTTTCATAAATAAAGTGCCCTTTCAGCGTAGAGAGTATATGTATACGTTAAAAATCATTGCTAAAACAAAAAGAATATTGTTTTTCACCTAAAGACGCAACGGGAAAATTAAAATATCGGCAGATAGCCCATTCCCTCCCTGTCATGGCAAAATACACATAGATCAATGAGAAGTTAGTTCAGGAGAATACAAATAACAGTGAATAATACAACCAGGCAATAATGGAAGATCTTTAAGTACCTAAAAAGAAAGACTAAAAACTACGCAGCTTCATAGAACATTTCCACCTAACAGGACTCTAAAACACTGTGCACTGAAAGGATACCAAGAAAACGGGTTCACCACTGGAGATACAACTGCAACTGTACTTTTTGGCAAGCGAAATATGAGCCGGGAGGATTCACAGATTATGGACAGAGCACTAGACTACTGAGATAGCTGTATAATTTTAGTGGGTTTAAAAAATAGGAGACTAAAGCAAGAACCCAGGGAGACTGCAGTGTTTGTGCAACTCCGTGTAAGGCGGCTCCACATCAAAACAAAATCATAAATATCAACAACCAAAAAAAATTCAACGAATCCATCTGAGTTTTGGTGTGATCCGGAATTTCCGCAGCACAGATAAGATTGGTAATGAACCGCGGTAAGCTACGTGTTAGTTTAATATATTGACCGAATTGTTAATGTAGATTTTTAATATGCAACAATATATAATGCCTAACAATTATTAGAAAAATTCTGCAAAAAAATTGGATCGGACTTATATAGCTGCATGATTTTTGTTGTATAGTCCCCGATTTATACGAGCACGCATCATACATATTACGTACAGGCACGCTTCCTCTCTCCATGGCTGTGCTCTCAGGAGGAGTCTCGTATTCAACACATCGCACATTGGCGCTCCATCAGCCACGCCAAAATTTTTTTTAAATAAGTCGCAAACATCCACACACCGTTATATTCTTCTTACTCTCCGTCGCGCCAAACCAACGTCAAACTGTTCTGTAAACATATCGCACTGGTTAGACGTTGCGGCAAGTGGTTTGTTTTGGCAAGAAAATTGTTATAATAATAGACAGTGTAAGTATAAACCGGCATTTCAACTTTTATAATAATGATTTCAATCTATCTAACCTGCTACGTTGTGTTATTTTAATGTATTTGTGTTTCAGTTTTTGTTTGAATCATGGTGTTTTTATTGTTGTGTGCCCAATTTGTAACCACATCCAAAGTTAGTAAGCTTTCCATTAAATAAAGAGGTAAATTATTGAAAATTTTATTCAATTAGCAATACAAATTTTAAATATTATACGTATGATATATTGGGTCGAAGCAACTGGCTTAGCCAATAGACACTATGGATCTGACAGTGCATAAGAGGTACAGAGTTTGTGACGGATTTTAGTGATTTTTTAGAAACTTTGTAGGTTTGAAAAATTTTGGTTAGAATACCTGGTGGGATATGATTTTGTCGTGTATGTTAGACTGGTACATAAATTGTTGCCATAGTGGTTTCTTCATTTTGCACTGGCATTGGCAGCAAAACTTATGCATACACAGTATTGTTGTTTTTTTTTGTTAAACTAAAAATCGAGCGAAATACTACGGGTTTGTGCATGCTATGCTATGTTTACCAAACTGAACAATCTACATATTAATATACATAACATACGAGTAGTCTGACAATATATGTGCAGTGACGATATGAAATTACATGTGCTTGGTATCATTGTTCAGGGTATTGTGGGACTCTACAGACGACACTTCTATTTATTTTTATGGAAGAGAAGTTTACCAATACTATTTAACAGCAAACGATGTTCGTCAACAAAGTTTTCTGAAGCATACTACATAGACTGATGGTTTTTTTTTCAAATAATAGCATCGAAAACACATTTTACCTATACGGTCAACTATAATTTACTTTTTTCAGTGTGTGGAACACGATTAAACCTGTTTTAAACAACAATAGGCTATTGAACATTTTAATGGGGATGCAAAAGCTCGCCTTAGTCCAAAGCATTGCAGGAACATGATAAACCACACCACACCCGTCTTCCTCTGCCACAATCTTTCAAACACGAAACTTCGACACTTTAGTAATCTAGGCCTTATATTTCTATCTAAAATGTTTACATCACCCAGTTATTCATAGCTTTTATCACATTTATACTACACTACGAATTGACTGGAAACTGTAGGAATTCCGATTTTTCACCTAGTTATGCTTTCTTTTAAATTGATGAACGCAATTTAGTGAGTTAGAACATGGGTTGTACATATGAACACCCAACAATATAATACATTATAATTACTGTTCGTCAGAAACAGAGGATCTTAAAATGCCAAAAAAAGAAAAACATACAGTTCTGTATCGAATGTGTACGCTCGACAAATCCCTCTGACAGTTCGCAGATGCAAAAAGGGCGACTGAAGCATAATACTGTAATCTTGCCACGTATACGCTTCCACCCATACAATGTGCACAATTACTCACACTGTAGAGATATCTGTTGGACTCAATGTGTTCTCCAGATTTAATTTGATTCATGTAATGCAGTCATAATGAGAGATCATGAATAATGTATAAATTAGTACAGTTAGTATAATAATAATTTAAAAGGTATTTATAAAAATATTGCCTATAACTCCATAGAAATTCCAACTAATCGATATATTTCAGTTTATACTATTTGCGATAGCAACTGTATCATATTGATATTCATTAGATGTAAACCTGTTACAGAATAAAAGAAGAGTAAAAAAAAAAATGGGTGGCAGTTTTAATAGAAGGTTATTACAAGCAATATGCTAGCGTTGCATCAAAATCTCATAGTTTTACTAGGGGGTCTGACAACGCTAGAGAGCTAGAGTGGGCGAGGCTCCTCATCAAGTGGCCCTATTGCTATTACGGACGAACACCTCGTTTCAACTCCAATACGGGGGCTCCTCATAGTACCATCGATGGCTTACGGCCCCCATAATCGGGTTGAGACCTGAGACTCCTCCTGTATAACATAGGGCCTCGCTTGGTAGGAACCGCCAACGTCATAGCGCTCTAGCGTAGCAACACTGTGACGTCCGAGAGAGCGAGTACGAGTACATTTAGACCTCCTATTAACCTTATGAGATTTTGGCAAACCGTTCTAATTTCTAGTTACACAATTGTTTTAGTACACGAATATACGTCTGAACATTAAATTATAAAATTTATGACAGACAAATGAATCACACATACATTCAAATTAAGGCCAATGCATCACATACTACAATTTTATGAATGTATACTTACTGCCTCATCCTACCCGTATGACTGCAGAATGATTGAGTCGCACACACGGGGTAATTTATTCAAACAGTCGAATCACATCTTTCAGTACAATAAATCGACCGTCTATGCGGTTTTACTCTTGGATGGCAACAACATATCCTGCGCCCAGTCCTGCTCATTTCGAACCCATTCCGCACTCGGTGGTTTTGTTGCATATCCATTCTATCTATTTGAAAAAAAGTAGTGAATATGCATCAATCATTGGTGGGTCACATATGTCGAAGCATTTCAGCACGCATTGGAGCAACCGATTCAGTAGTATGTGGCTATTGTTTCCTCATTTGCTCGGCAAATATATTAGTCTACCTACCTCCCCAGGAGAGAGAGCTTTATGTAATGAGAGGAAGAAATATTGCTCTATGATTCGACCCAAAATAGGTGCAAAGCAAACATATTACTGTAATTTGTGCTTAGCGCCTCCGGTATTCGTACCCCCGATGTTTTGTATATATTGCAAAACATGCTAGAGCTACACCACCACTGAAGCACACTGACCTGAAAACCAAAGAAGATCTCGTTTGACCATATTCACAATGTGCACAGAAACGGGAACCAACAAAGGATCTCTATCCAACATGTACTCTACAAAACGTTTTGCAAGAAATGAAGAAAGAAAAACGGAAGAAATACTACTGAAACAATGCTAAACCATCTTATAAACGCACGACATTTGTAGCCTTGAAACTGAAACTGATGAAACGGCAAAAACAAGTTCACAGACACTAAGAAAAGGATTGAAAAATTAAATACCTGGTAGAAAACAAGAGAGTTTTAGTGAGACGCAGACGACTAGTGTGTGGTGAATTTGAAAGTCGTATTTATGGTTCATTGTGTTTCATGTGATGTGGTCACTAAAGCCGGTGCAATACGGAGCAAAGTATTGCTGTGATATTGCCTTTATGATTTTGCATGATAATATGGCTCGACCGCAGTTACCCAGGATGGAGGTATGAGAGCAGAGAGTTTTTCTTTATTTTAAGAGTTGCTTTGATTCTTACGCTTTTAATACTTATTATATGTCGTAAGTAAGCTTATTCCTATTATTTTTACACAAAAAAACCAAATTGTAGAGTTTGGAGAAACAAAAACTAGGAGACCACATTTTTTCCTATCTCCTGTTATCTATTTTTTAAATATTTGCATTATCCCTAAGTAAGTAATATACTTCAAATTTTCGAGATATTTACTAAAAATTAAAAATTGTAATAAAATTTAAATCTTGCAAGCGACTATACCCCAAAATTTAGCATTTCACAACTCAGAATGTTTGCATTCTTATACCCAGTATGCTTTTCAACATCCTCGTGGCATTTCTTTGCTTCATCATTTTTGGTTTTCATTGTTATTTTTTCATTAGCGCTTACTACAATCTCTGCCACTTTTTTTAATCTTTTTCGTTTTCGCCTTTTTCTGCTTTAATAATATAGATTCATATTAATACAAATTATTAAAAGCCTAAAGTCAATTATACTTAAAAAGTTTTTGTATATTAACTATTGCAAAGCGTTGATTTATATTAACACGATTACACAACTACATCTTTTATTCGCAAAATTACAGGTAACTTCACTTTCTAGACAACCGGTTGTAGACATCTCTTAAACTTAGATTTTTGCAATATGAAATGTTTTTTACTAGATATGTTCTATATTTATACGATGATTATGAGAATTTACATCTTATTGTAATTGGCATGTATTGTACACTTAGAAAATAACAGGCAGAAGTAATACGAAGACTACATCGATATATCATTTATGCACAACTTCTTAGTTAATACCTCTTGTTTGATGGTAGTGGTTACTTTCCATAAGTTCTTAGTTTAAAAGTACCCCCTCAGCTACAACAGAATGGTTCTCTTAAGGTAGAAGACCTAAGACAGTTCTCACAATCAGTGTCGGTTTCCAGTTGATGGGTGAATAAGTAAGGATTTCACGCGCTGTGATATAAATAAAATGAGGAGTACGGTGTTCGTGATTGCGGTTATCTTGTTCGGTAAGCAACATGATATCATATCTAATTGAGTATAAAATACTATTCTTTTTATGTAACCTAATCTATTGAAAACGGAAAAATGGAACTTTACAAAAATATATTAAGCTACGTAAATAAGTAGTTATGTACCTAATAAATAAACCCAAATATTATGTTTCGTCGAATAAATGATTGAATGTCCACCCCATATACCTAGAATAATAGCTTATAATGCTACAACAATTTAAAAAATGTTATACATACTTATAATAAACCATAAAGTGCCCGCACTAAAATTGGTATACGATAGATTGTATTTCAGCGGAATATTTTTACGTTTGTTTTGGTGAATAGAAACCCATATTACACGCTTATTCGAATATTCTATGCATTATAAATTTCAATAACAGGTTATACATCGTTTGTAGTGCGGAAATTTTATCGTTTATTGTAAATCTTTCTTCAGCGTTTATTGTAACAACTTGAAAAGTAATATACATTATTCTAATTAATTTCTTAAATATTTTATTAAAAATTAAAAGCATCTTATGAAGATAATCAAATGAATAACTTTACTTATAAGTATATATACATATACAAGCTTCTTTTAATGATCAATAACCAACATATATTAGCATAATTTTGTTAACTGTAAGGGTTAAACTTATCATTCACTCTCATTAATAAATCAATAAATTAAATTGCTAAGCGCATAAATAGTACTGTTAGATAAACCATAGGCAACATTTTTCTACTTCCGTCTGACGGAGTACGGAAACAATTCTTTTTGTTGTCGCTTCTGTTTAGTCCTACTTGCAAGTAGGAACAACAGGAGCGCATATGATAATTAAAGTTATTGACTAAAGGTGGAGTAGTAGAAAGTAGCAAGAGAAAGTGTTAGTTTGAACTCTCACGAGAGATGTGTGGCCCCCTGCTGCTGTAGCTAAATGACCTGTTACAAAACATCGTACACACAGAAACCGCTATGACCATTTTCGTACGCACAGACATTATACAATTTTAAATGGGAAGTATTTGTTTGCGTTTATTTATTTATTTTTTTATATATCGACTATCATTATCTTTTGATATTAAATTGAACAAAAAAGCAATGAAATAAGCATCTAAATCTAATATGTGATCTTAGAGATGTCCTTCCAGCAAGTCAGAGGTTGTCAAAAAAATTTATCGGTTTCAAACGTCTCAATCTGGAATTACTAAATGATTCTCGTTTTATTCATCTAATCATGCAACTCTTGAAGAATTTTTTTTCCAAACTTTCTTAGAAGCTTCTTACCATGTTTCTGAATTTGATAATTATATTCATTATATAATTCGGATACTTCTATGTTCGGTGTAAATTTAGATTTGAAATTAAATAGCATTTACTAATTTGATAAGTTTAAACTTATCTTGAGAAAAAGACTACGTAGTGTATACCTTTTTTCCGAGGATGAGTATACTTACTTTATTTTTAGCATACGCCCAAAACTACTTCACGCCCATAATACTGCATAAGTTTAACCGCATGAATCATATAACTAGATCCTGGTGATGCCTTTTATTGTTTCACTGATGATTTCACTACCGGATTCTTGTACAACCATTAGTTTAAAAGAAGCAAGATCACTTGCATTAATGCTTCCCTTATCGTTAAAATAAACTCATAGAATAGCAGCTATAGTAAGTTGTTGACCTTAAGCTTTTGCTGGTATATGATCCATTTAGTCAGTTGTATTACATAAGAAGTATATACTATTAAAATAATTCAAATTTAAACACTTATGAAATAGTTGTTAACTCTCTGGTGCATGAAAACAAAAACATTATAAATCATTCTTGAAACAGTTAAGGTAAAACGAGTAAAATATATTTTCGAGGAAAGTTTCGAGTAAGTGCTGTTATGTTTCTCTTTTACTAATTTGGAGCTCATAAACGGTTATAAGCTGCTCACAGCGTGAAGTCTGGGATGTCTGTATTTATGATACCATGATCATACATATCACTAGTAGTGGTTATAACTAGAGTTGGGCATTTGTCCGGCGGAGCAGATACGTATTGCGACGCGGGCTTCAAATAATGTAATATAAATAAACCAGATCAATCGTATTAATGTAATTTAGTATGTATTTATAAAACATGTCATATTAATAGAGTTGTGGAAACTTTCCTTGGGGACAAAATCGGACCAAGCGGGCGAACAAACGGGCCACCTTGCGATGCATCCGCATTTTATATCGCTACATATTTAGATAATTTTTTTTTACATTTTATAAGAAAAATAGGCACTGTTGCTACTCTCTTGTAACTCTACGGTTCATCTGCTTTATTGGAGTACATGAGTTGGAGCGCACGTTTTGAATACGTACCTGCCGCGCCGGAAAATTTGCCCAACTCTAGTTATAACATAGAATTTAAGTTTAAAGTCCCACTGCAGTTTAAACTCTACGCTAAAATTTGTCTCGATCGCTTTAATCTATTTCAACTAACAATCACTAGCTTCACAGTTTTTCGCCTAATTTATTCCAGAAAATTTTTCCTTCTGATCTTAATACGCAAGTCCAGATCCTATTTGCCAGAACGCTTTTATCTTTTTGATAAATGAATCCTATCTTGAACCTACCTCAAAAAAAAAAAAACGTGTGATGGGTCAATTCGTAGTCTGTTAGATAAAGTGGGTGGTATATTACCAGTAGTAGTGGCAGTTGGTAATTGTAAGCCGCATTTGCTCTCTATTTTGGTTGTCAATGGATTAGAAATAATTATCTTCATTGAAATCTGTAGAAGGCTTCAGGAAAAACAGATGTAAAATGAAATTGAAGCAGGAGGGAGTTGAGGCATAAAGGAAGAAAGATCACAGAAATATTAAAGGGGCGAGGATAGTGGAAATTTTCTCTGAGTGTGAATATGATTAGATTAGCTTAAAGATTAGAATTCGTAGATGGAAACAACGTTCAAAGAGTCCTTTGTGGTCTGTTATTTTCAAAATGAAAAATAAAAGAAGAAGGTATCTTTCACTTCAGTAGGTAGTGTTCCGTAATTGTGAAGAGACCCCCACCTAACTGAAGTGAAAGACACCTCCTTTTATTTTTCAGTTTGAAAATAACAGCCTTTCCGCACCTTAAAGAAGTTTTCTCATAGATTGCTAAAAACTAAAAGTTTCCAAATAAACCTTACAGGTTCATTCATTTCCCTACCTTCTTCGCCCTGATCTCGTCCTTAATTTGCAAACCAGTGCTATAGAAATAACCATAATAGATTCACCATTCGGCATATACTTATTACGATATCGAAGTCAACATGGCATAGTACCCAAGTGTACGTGTCTGTTGGAAATTATTTAACTGCAACTTTCATTTTGATTGCCGAAGTTTGAATCAATACTCAATTTTTGAATTCTAAGATTTCGCAATTAGTTTATTGCTTCCTCAGAGAATCAAAGTTATTTGAGTGACGTCGGAGATAAATAACATTATGAACAATACAACATGTTAAACGTCGCAATTTAAAATTATTTATTTTTAAATTTAAAAAACGACGTGTGCACGCTGTCATGGCCTCCTCCCGCACCTTGTTTTGGTTATTCTGATTTTAAATTAAAAAATAAATAATTTTAAATTGCGACTTTTAACACGTTGTATTGTTCATAATGTTTATGTTATTTGTCTCCAACGTCATTCAAATAACTTTGATTCTCTGAGGAAGCAATAAACTATAATTGCAAAAGCTTAGAATTGAAAAATTGAGTATTGATTCAAACTTCGGTATCTGATTCAAACTTCCCCGCCATACCCACTAATTTACCCCGTGAACCTAACATTCTACAGCCTGTCCTTCTTTTCGCGTGTAAATTCTGAAGAAGACATGGGATCCTAGTTAATAAAATATTAATCCCATTCTTTCGATTTCATTCATTGCTAAATGGAAATGATAGCAGGCGTTCCTTGAAACATTTTGAGTCATGCTGTCAAAAAAATTAAAAAAATGCAGTTACTCTTTCTTTCTCTGCCTCCAAATATTCACACCAACTCTTGTTAGAGGAAGTGTGTTGGGTTGCTATTATTAGTCAGAAGGTCTTCTGAAAAAAATTACACCAATTTCAAGGCGATTTTAGCTACATTCCAGATTATCGAAAATAAAACAAGAGCTACCAAAAAAGCGTTGTCGGAAGTCCAAACTCCTTTGACTGTAAAAGACTCTTGTTCTTGAGTAAAAATGTCCTTACAAATAAATTGAAAAAAAAATCTGTTTACTTATCGCTTTAAGTTAATGTACCAGAAATCCACTATAAATTAACTAGTAAAATGTTCTTTAGATGTTCTTAGAGGCTGTTATTAGTATTTACTTCTTAATTACCATTTTTACGCTTTCTCTATTAACGATTCACTTTCTCTCGCAGACCTATCAAATAGTAGTCTGAAATAATTTACACTTACGACATATCGCCAGTTTCCTAAAAGGTGCATTGTCTGTCGGCTTACAGCCGCGACCGACACGAAACTAGTTCATTTTCTTCGGGTGAGTACATTACAAAAAGAATGCTACTCACTTATGCAACAATCCATTGCCGATTGAACGCTCGAAGTGAAATTGTCTGAAAATACTGTGGATGTTTGCATGTCCGTAAAGGTATATCTGACGCATTATCGGCGGTATTACTGTATCGATGTTAATGAATTTGTGGCACGACAATACTAGAAAGTGGAGCATCGCTGTTGACCGTGAACTTTCGTTTTTCTTGTTAACTTAACTATGATTCTTACTGGTCAACATTGGCTAACAATAAGATCATGAAATAGTTGAACTGAGCATTCAATAACAATATGTCGCAATAAATGCACGCAGTAAGCGGACCGTGAATGGATTCTTGTAGTTTGCAATACGAAATAGCAAAACAAATAATATGCGAAAACAAAAAATCCTAGGTATATAGTAGAACGCTTACATTAAATATTTCTACTCATAATAAATATATCAAGTTGTACAATATGAACTAGTAAATACTACGTTTAAAAAACGTAGTGTGCTTCAGATGTACAGAATTGTATTTATTTATATGTAGATAATTCTCTTTCGGCTAAAACGTAGCTGTCTACTGTATGTCAATATTTTGTATATGGCGTAAGGTTAAAGTCAATGGCAAACACAACAATGTACAAAAAACGAAATGTATTCTCGAAAAAAAAAAATTAATAAAACAATTGCTAAAGATGCATTTTCACCAGAGGAACATTAAGAACTTTTTTTTTTGTTGTTGATGGTTGTACCTCAGTATGTTCCACAAAGTTTATAAAAATGTCTTTTCACATTTGTTAACGTTGATTTTCTTCCACATTCTCGCATGCTATTTGTAATATAATAATCAATAAATACTATTATTATTATTATTATTATTATTATATTTTCTTAACGTTAAAAAAAAGGTGAATACGTGACAATTACATATTTAGCGATGTGAAAAGTTTGAACTTCAATAGCAAACATTTTTACTATTGAACTTCACACTTTTCACATCGCTAAATATACAATTATTACCTATTAGATGCTTTCAAAATTCAATAATGTCCTGCTTAACTTAACTTAATTGTAAACACTGACATAATTTTGACTTATTTTGTTTAACACTCCAGAAAGCTTGAAAAAGATCGATGTGTGCAGTTGCAGCGTCGCCTAACAGTAATACAATAACAAAATATCAATTTAATACCAGCCTAAAAATCTTTAATCTAAGTGGCTTGGCACTTAGAGTAATAAAGATTACGAAGCATTTACTTGAAGTAAATACAGATCAGGAATCGTTCATCAAGAGCTAGTTCATGGAGTAATTAATTACTGTAAATCTAAGGTAATTGGATTTATATGTAACTTCCATTCCAAAAGCTGCATTTACATATATCAATGAAAATTATAAACATCCTCTCCTCGGCATTCTAATATACCTACCGATGTACTTATTCTTGTAATTTGTTTATTTTCCTTATATTTATTCCTCCTGTTCATTCTGCTAATTTTGTACACTTCCTTTCTGCTACAGTATCTTTTTGTAAACTTTTGATGCAATTTTCTATTTTATTATGTATTAAAATTATTGTGTTATTTTCCTATTTTTTCTAGTATTCGCTCCTCCCCCAGTTTTATTAATATATATTTCAATCTTTTCAAATCGGCCATAATGAATTTGGCTATCACTCCTGTGTGATCTTCCCCATATGTTTTATCCAATTTCATTGTTTAATTACTTTTTTCTCATTTTGCATATTTATTTTTCTTTTCACCTCACATACTACTACCTCTTCATTTTCCTTTGCTCCTCATATGTTCTGTTGGTTCCTGTTTGGTGTTTTTTTTTGTGTGTACTCTGCCAAGTACCCAGGCCTTCTTTAATTGAGGTTTTTAATGCACATAATTTTCGTCCTTAATCTTGTTAAGTAAGTATTTGAAGAAGTATGAGGACTCCATAACTTCTTTTTAGGTATGATTGTATCTTAGGGAAACAGGTGCTTATTAATCACTCTTATTTTCTAATTAAAACCTTGAGAATACTCAAAAAACAAGGCAAAACTTAATAATATAAATTATTAGCTGTTAGTCATTTACTAATTACATAGCCGTATTGTGAAACTTCAATGGTAATATGCAATAATTACATGGAGGACTTATAAATGATACATCTCTGCCCCCCATTATATTACATAAGAATCGAAGATCTTACGATATTTTCATTTTTCGAATCGGCTTTTAAACCTAGATCAAAAACATTATCGTATCATAAAAAAACCGACCTTCATATTCCAATGAACAAATAGGATAAAATCCTCTCGAAATTACGTAGTCAATTTTCTTGTTAGGTTTCCAGAAGATTGATTGAAAATCATCTTCCATCGAGGAAAAAAAAGTAAAAGGAATGCACGTCCTTCAACATTATACAACACCCATATACAATAAAAGCGAGCCATTCACATGATAAATTTGCTGTGGATATCTTCACAGGGAAGTGCTTATACCAAATACCGAAGGTGTTATTACCGCTAAGCATTTTGTGATGCGTACGCAAAGCATGTAACGGAGTGTGGTAATTATTTATACACGCATATGGATATGCGTGGGTTTTATACATATAAAAATATATTGAGTTTTATGGCAAACTTTAATCGGTATTTGCACGTTACTGTAGTTAGCTGATATTGGCAAGTATAAAAAACTTCCAACACGTTAGTATTTTGTGAAAAATAATCGATGAACCACTGATCCACCCATATTCGGCAGCAAATGCTAAAGCCAAAACTAAAATCTTTAGTTATAAATAGTACACAATAGCTGTGTTGGCGGAACAACATGAGCAGCAGAATTCATTGAGATAATAAAAAACATATGCCATTTAAAATAATAACTTGCTCTTGATTTCGGAAAGTTGAAAATATTTTTAAATGTCGATTCTTTAAGCCAAGTTTTATCATTACTTTTTTTGTCGCATAATCTAACTGAAATAGATCGCGAGATAAAAATAGTGGACGAGTGATCTGAACACTGTATACTATATAACAAATAATGTGTAGTATAGATTGGTAACATAAGTTATTGTTTAAAAGTATACAACAATTATAATTAAATTTCAATAATCGAAAAATCATTTAATGAAAGATTTCATTTCTGAAAATAAGAGAAAGAGGTCTAAGAAAGCTCACTAAATAAAGTGATCTTAACAAAATTTACAATGTACTGGTTGTTATTGTTTGTTTAAAGCAAACCGAAACAAACAAAAAATATATGAAAAATGTAAAAATTGTAAAAGAAACAATTTTTAATCATAATAATAATTTTGGAGTCAGGAGTCAAAAAATTGTATGAATTATTACTGTAATTAACACTACATAACGACTTCCTTAATTTGGTAAGGCTTCATTGAGAAACCATAAACTGTAGAAAATATTCTTCGGAAACCCTTTTTAAGCTAACCGAAATTATTTCACAAAATTTGTAACAAAGAAAAAAGCAAATAGACGCGTTGTCTGTATCAGGAATGAAACTCCGACATTGCTGCTAGGTTTCTCGTGGGAAATTTTGGTTGCACCCTGTTTTAAATTTTACTTTACCTCTACACTATTTTGATATTTTCAAGTGGTGCATATAATCAAACATCGCTTAAGATGTGTATAGAAGTTGGATTACGGAAATTACTTCAGCAGCAATATCTAGTACCATGTAAAAAGTTGAATAGTAAAAAAAGGAGTTAGACATTCCGCGCTTTCCAGATGATTTCGTAGGTCTTTTCAAAAAGTAAGTCTTATTCTTAACTTATCTTAAACTTAAATCAAATCGTGTGGAATAAAGAAAATTCTGAGGCAAGATAGAATTGGACGGAAAAATTACTAAATAGAAAGAAGTTTTGACATAAACTGTAAAATTATTTCTTATATAAATCAAACTCCAAATGATAAAACTACAACTTAATAAGACTGATATTTCACTTTAAAATCCACCAACTTAAGAAAGTTTGCATTTATATATTCCCATGCATGTATCTGTAGCATACAAAACTCTATAATACGTATTTATTCTAATTACGCAATCGCATAATGTTAATGATTAACATATACTACCTCCAAACAATTTTATTAAGTAATACTAAGAAAATAAGCTATAAGTGTATAAGCAAGGGAAAGTGTAAAATCGTCCTTTAGCCAAAACCTCAAACTCCAACATATTCAATAATTATTCCGTAATCCATGACAAATATATTAGGGAAAATAAATTACTTGGCAAATATATTGCTTTCACTTCCGTGAATTTACTAAATAAAAAAAAAATCGTTTATTCGTACAAACCGCATTTAATTAATTTCCACCTGCTTGTCATGAAAACGCAAATCTCTACATTTTTTCCAGTACTTTAAAATTATATTTATATATGAAAGCTTAAAATCCTGCTTCACTAATTTTTCAGTAAATAACTGTTGTACAGATCGCTGACGGCCCAACTAACAATACAGAGACATATGAGAGACAACGCACACATAACTCGTGAACTTGAAGAAAAAATACCCGAACTATTCAAGCCTTAGCAAGCAGAGAGAAAATATGAAGTTCCTAGTAGTGGAAGAGAAAAAAGTTCTCTCTTGTTCCGGATACTTTTTTCTTCAAAAGTATAGGCCAAACCTGAACAATCTATACTAGCAGTTAACAACTATTTACTTTTTATTCCAATCGCGTTTATGATGTCGGTGTGGTACGCAAGGGCACTAACCTTGTCTTTAACATCACTTTATTCTCAAAGCCATTAGATGTACTTGTTTTGCACCGCGTCAATATCTTAGTAGAATCTAAGCGAACTTATTTGTACTAGTAAAATCTAAACTATTTAAATATTCTATACAACTTGTATATATGCTTTCTAATTTATATAAAGTAATTATGATTTGCATGTTATGGTTAGATAATTAGCTTGAAGGTAGGATATAATCGCAAATCATATTATTGCAGACTTTAGTGCATCAAAATATATACAAAGTATTACTAATTTAAAACAAATAATATCTTCTAATTAAATTAACTCAGAAGAAAAGTGAGATATCAATAAATATAAACGAAAATAAAAAGATCCTATGTTCCTTTCACTCAGTTAATAAATATATGTAATACTACATATTTCGGCGCGAAATACCAGCTTCAGGTATTGAAAAGACATACGATCTTTATTTTTGTTTTATAATTCACCCCATTCAATAGAATTATTTCCAATCAAGCAAATATGCGCAGACAACTATAATCCAGTAAAATAGTACATTTAATGGTCCACCCGTAACTTTGGGTGTGACTTAATTTTATGTAGTGTAGGATTGCTCTTCCTGAGTTCAAAGTCGAGTTTCCACCACCACCCTCCCGCCTTCAGGGCAAGTCTAGAAGAAAAAGACGCCAAGAGAGGTCTGTTCTTATATGTCGAAAAGTACAAGGTTTATTCTTGAACACTTTTTTGTAGAGAATCAAATTTACAATAGTTTTTATTTAAAAAAATTTCCATCATAAATTGAAAAATAAAAAGGTTATAAGCAAACGGAAACATACACCTTCTGGACACAGAAATCCTTCAAGACACCATATCTTTTTAGAAGATGTAGAAGTATCGACTAACTTGTTAATGTTCCAAAAACTGTGGTTTATTTGATGAGTAGTCAATTAAACACAAAGGATTATTCCATTTTTGCTGTCTAAAGCTTCCGCAAATTTAATTTTTCCCTCATCGCAGACAATTCTAAAATTCATAAGATACAAGCTAAGAAGCATTACTTACAATTAAGGAGTATTAGCCAAACAGTTAAAAACTAGCCTACATGGAAAACATTTAATCTACTGCATAACGTTGAATTATAAAAGTAAAATTAGGGCAACCTTGTTAAAAAATATTTTTAATTTTTTTAAATATTACAATAGTTGGTATGCTTTAAACTGCCTGGCTTCAGTACATTCCAATTAAAAATGAATAAAAGCTCCATACAACACAATTAGGCATAGATTGAATAAAAACAACCTAAAAAGCATTAGCAGCACACAAGAATACGGAAACATAAAGTAAAAATTACAAAGGAACTGGAAAAAAAGTGCTTCTGAAGGTGAAGAATCAAGAAAACTCAGTGTTATCCCAAGGAAAGCTGAACACCATCCGCAAAATTCAATAATATTTTATAAAAAAAACTAAGGAGAGAAACCAAATGTACTACAATACATCAATAAAAGATGGCAACAGTAGCTAGAAACAATACAAACAAAAAGCTGAAGCTTTCGCAAGCGTGACACCTAAAATGTTTTCAGCCATTTCCATCAGAGATACCCAGAAATAATCGGATAGACAGTACCTTGAAGCCCCATTTAAATAGATCTTCCATACAAAAAAGGAGTAAAATTAATGAACTTATAAACTACTATCATGAAATGAGTGTAAAAAAACACCTTGCTTTGATTCTGATCAGGGAAAAATACTACAAAAAACTTCCATCCATATGCTATATAACTTATTATACCTATTTTCATACCAGTGCAATCGCATCTGTTGCTACCCTATGTCAAGAAAATAGTTACGATTCTCAAACCAAGCAAAAAACCCCAAGAAGTAACCTCTTATAAACCTATTACTCCATTACCAATACAATTTATTTAAAAGTTCATAAATTGCTCTCATATATTATTTAAATTCAAATAGTTTTATTTTAATGTAGTATAGTCTATTAGTCGAAAATAATTCAATTCAAATTCATGATATAAATACGTAAGCTACTAAAGAAGAGTTACTGGAGTGATAATTCTACGTATCCTTCTTCCGTCATAACAAGCGGCCTGGTTGCTTGTATGGGACATATTGCAGACACTTGGAGACATAAAAGTTGAAGAAAGAAAATATTTCTAATTTTTCCAATTGAAAATTTAGCTTACAGAAAAAAAAACTCTGTGATATACACAATAACATAACAAGATAGATTCTCAATCCATAATCAATAAAATAAGCTCACAAACTTCAGGAAACTTCATTATTTCTATCTGAAAAAGTTTACTGAACCTGATTGACAAACGTTTTTTTCATTGCACAACATCTGGAACTCATGCAATTACAAAAAATGTGTAAATCTTGGTTTTTTTGGGATTCCGCAATTGTAAACAACATTACTGTCCACTAACTTCATAGTAGGTTTAGTTTGGATTTTGATTTTGGGTGGTAAGCCATACTGGCTTTTCTCATTCGATCAGTTACTTCCAATAGAAAATAGTTTAAGATCGTTATTTGCTTTGCCTTTTAATTGTGATTTAAAAAAAAAACACCACAAAGTCTGAGTCGTAAAGTCGTAACACAAGTGGTAAATCTAACTTACTGTCACATTGGCTACTTTTCTATTTAACCAAGATGTCTAAATACTTATCTCAGCAAAAAATAAATAATAAAATATCGGTGTGTTAGGTAGTCTTCGAGGTGACTCAAGTAGATAGGAAGACGTGATGTGTCTGCGGGAATAATTTAAATTATTTCTACAAGTATTAAAATCACATCCATTTAGTGATACATGAACGTCATTTGTACGTGCTAAATATGCTTTCCAAGCGAAATCAACACGGATCCATCCCAAACAAACATCATTAGGGCGTGTCTATTAAGAAATAGTTCAACTAGTAAAGACTTCTCCCGTAATTTTATATTCCAAATTATCTGGATGTCATCTTAGAAGCTGGTTCGGAACAGATATGCCACGTTAGTGGACATAGTAAAATTACTCCCGCTTTCAAGGCCGAAACAGTAAGTTACGTGAGGATCTTCGGCATTAGGGGCATACCGTTGAGCAATCAGGAAAATATTCTAGAGTATTCTTCTATTAATGGGACGTTAAAGAAACAGGATAATTGACAAACTGGAAGAAGTAGTAATGGTATATTTAATAAATAAATGTCCTCTAGTTCCGCGGACATTCGAACGTATATCTCGCACGGAAAGAAACACAAACACAAGAAAATATTCCGCGAAAGAATCGATCGTCCGATCATCGTAAATTCTTCAGCTACAAGAAACGAAGCGAAGTGTACAAAAAAAAAAGAATTTAAAATTAAAAAATTGTCGTAAAGAAGATCTAAACGCATATTAGATACAGCTCTATTAAAATAAAATAGCGGGCTCAAAAGTTCGGTAATAAAAAGCATGGACATATGAGGTAAATATCTACTAAGGCTTCGTAATGATGTAAAAATTATAACATGTAGGAAGATCTAAACAACATTATCAGGGGTGATTGCGCAGTATAGTGGTGATGTTCTATTTTCATAACAAGAACTTACTTTATGTTTTTTTTTGTATAAAAGTTTAATTTATTTTTATAGTTTATAATTTCCGTCCTTGTATGGTAATTGATTAATTTAGGTTGCATCCTTTTTCCTATTTTGCAACAGCTACTTAACTTAACTTTATTTAAGAAATTTAACACCTCAATTTAGTAACTCTCTGCTATATTCATTTATATATTAATTATGATTAATTATCACCTGCTGGTATAATAGATGGCCGTTTCTTTTGCTGGCATAAATCTTTGTTAATTTTTTTATATCATGTCATTTTTTAGTTCTTTGGTATTAGGCTAGTTTCTAGATTTTTCCAAGAAGATTTTCATTCTCTAACATGTATGATAGATCTAGATGGAGTCGTCAGAAAACGTGGCTTTGCTTAACATAGATTAGACACGATTGCATAGAGTGGGAGTTAATCACAACAGATTGGACATACACCAATACTTAACCTCGAAACCATAACCCTTCTTCAAGCATTTGT